>JAFVLL020030255.1:0-40568 GCA_021397915.2 Tor tambroides | reverse complement strand
AAATATATTGTGGAAACTTAATTTCCTGTAAAGCTGCTTTGCGACGATTTGTATCGTAAAAAGCGCTATACAAATAAACTTGAATTGAATTGAACATTGTAAAAAGTGAAGCGGGAAAAACCTCAAAGTTATGCAAGTTCAAGTTCAAGTTCATATTTGGTTGAAGACAACAAATGTTGGCAAGCTGACCACATAATTGCAACATTTTCCCATAGAGCCTTGAAGCAGGGGAAAAGAGACATGCAGAAGCCATTAACTCGCTGAAAGCCACCATCTTTTGAGATCAATCCACATTCTGATGTCCTTGAGAACGACAACACACACACACACACACACACACACACACAAAACAAAGCAGCAGTGTCCATCAGCCAATGTACTACACCCTTCTCTCTGACATCAGATGAACCAAGACATCACATTTCCATTGGCATAAAATAACTGTATCCTCCTCGCTGAGAACTTCAACAGCTTCTTTAAAAACCCAGCTGTCATCAGCAGCTCATTTTCTTACAGTCCTTACAACACCCACACCACTCAAACCATTTTCAGACTATCACAGATTTCTATCACTTCTATCTAGCACTCCTCCGTGTCTTTTTCTCAAAATGTCCTCACATCATTTCCAGCCTGATTGGCAGTTCTTGTCAGTCACTGTGGTAAGACGTTTCTAAAAAGGAAATGCATTGAGTGTTACAATTAGGTCTCTAAATCATGACAAAATGATATCCAACAACAATAGGATGAAACACTTTTCCTCCGGTCTAATTTTCTAAGACTCAAAATTCAGCTTCAAATGGGACAATACTGACATCTAATGGCAGAAAATGTTCTGCAAGAATTATCGTACATTTTTATATAGCTTCCATCCTAATTTTCCCAATACATTTTCAAATATAAAACTCACATTATCAACTTTCAGACGGACAGAAGGTTCATCAGACGTATCAAACATGTTCAGAGCAGCACTCATGTCTCTATAAATAAACAAGTCAATGACACAGGACGGTTTATGCAAATTTTGTTCCTTTATAAACATATGTACAATGGATAGAGAGATAAAGTACATTAAAAACAAATAATTCCTATTTTAGTGCATTTTCAACCCACAGGCTAATTGTTGGGGGAAATATTCACAGTATATAGATCATAATCGATATGAACGTTTCCCATGCACATCAGAGCATGTTTAGCAATTGATTACCCTCATCATCATGAACATGTTCACAGTTGTGTCAGAACATACAACTCTGTATAAAATGCATCTTTAGCAGTTCAATCTCTGACTTAAGTGACTATCTCCATAGTTGAATAATACTGCAGTAGTGTGCAGTCCCTTTATCTATATACAAATGTATGGTTGGTTAAGATTTTCAATTTTCAGATGTTTTTAAGGTGCGCTCAGGTTTTTGGTTGATGATACACTAGCAGATGGCAAGTTACAGATGCCATCGTACAAATGATTTTAACATTGAGCTAAATATAAAAATGTTCAATTACAGGGTTAACGCGAGCAAATTTGGCTGGTTGTGTGGTCTAAACGTCACCATTTGTATGTTACAACTATTGAATTCTTCATTACAATGCAAGTGTATATGACTTAAAATATTTTCAAAATGATTATAGATTACTCAGTGCATCTGTTTTATGTTTTTACATGCTTCCCAAATTTCTCAATTGGGGTCAATAAAGTCTTTTTATTGGCTTTATTTAAGTAGTACACTTGTGAATGTTTGGGTTGAGCTGGTGCACAGAAAACTGAACTACAGACACTCAAATGTAAAACTATGTACTTCAGGAAGACAGAGGCCAAACAGGCATGTAATGCCCACAAAATCCTCCATGTATAGTGTCATTTCTGGGTTTACATAAACACTTTTGACACAATGTGATCATGTATTTATCAAAGAGGGCACTGTTGGCACTGTCCTGAGGTCACTGTTAAATCATGCAGCATCAAGACCATTTTACTGCTAGTTTCTAGCTGAGCCATTCAAGAACACACCGATTAAGAGTTTTCTCGAGTACACCAGCACTCTTAACCCTCTAACTGCCCTCTCAAGGTGGGCAATCTGGCAATTACCAGCAAATGTAAAACTACCCAGTCGATTCCTCCATTAGTTCAAGAAGGTTCTTCAATAAACGATTTCCCCCAAACAGTCTGATTGGAGGAGACGGCTGTATGTTATCGTGCTGTGACCATCCACAGACCCAGAGCCACATTGGCTGCTAGAAGGGCGCTGCCCCCCAGCAGAAAAAAGAAGCCAATCAGCTCTCGGTTGTTCCTCTCTGGGATCACAGAGCTCAATGTGGCTTCTAGGAACGCTGTGAGCATCCACTGGCCGTCCAGCGCAAAACACGGGACAGCGTTTACCACCGCCAAGGCCCCCGACAATGACACCAGGTATCTCAACACACAGGAAGTTAAGGCTAGTTATAAGCAGTATACTTTTGACAAAACATACACAACCTGGTCAGAATTCAAGGACAAAGATTCCACACAGTTTGAATGGAGATCACTATACAAATTAAAATAGATAGATAAACTTTCTATAAATCAAAGTATCCTGAAAAAAAAATTATCACAATTTCAGCAATTGCTTTCAACACTGATAATAATAATATATATATATAATGTTTGCTTCCTAAATGAACCAATACTGATAGTGTGGGAAGGATACTTGCAGAAAGTCTCCAACATGACAGGCAGGTCTGGATGAAGAAAGGCCAAACGAGGAACAAAGTTGGTGAGACTCACTAAAAATAAAGGAATTACCATTTTAAAAACAAGATTATTTGCACAAACCTGAATAGAACAGAACAGAATCTGTCTGACCTGAATACTGTAGGTGTGAAGGGTAGCCGACAAACAGCATGTCTGTTTGCGGTGGGTGTTTGACCCGAATCAGTCTGGTCTGGTTCTCCAGAGACGGGATTAAACACAAGCTTGGGATGAAGTCTGTTTGACAGTCTGTGTTTGTACGGCATGTACGGCTCGCTTCAATGGTTTTTCTGACCGGCAGGCAGGCAAACTAGCAAGGGAGAAAAACAGCAATAGTTTAAAGTGTCAAAAACACCAAGCCTGAGGTGGCAAGAAATTATTTTCCTTCCTTTTGTAAGATATACAGTGTAAAATGGATCAGTTTTTTCATTTCAGATACTTTTTGGATATCTTTTTCAGACGTGCTAAGACTGTTTGAGCCAACAGCACACTTTAAATTTTCACAATATTACACTGAAAAAATGTTTGCAGTGTTTAGCAATAAGGTGCCATATAGCTTATTGCTAATACTAAAAGGATCAAACAGAATCAAGCAATATAAGTTTTGTAACAGTTCCAATTTGAATAAAATTCCCAAATACTGAGACTATTTCAGAAAAGATGCCCATCTTACCAATTTGCTTTCCACATTATTACTATAAGAGAAGCAAAGATCTGTCAAACTGTTGTTCCCACAGCACTCCATAGTACCATCGAGACGCTTGAATGCTGAGTGGAAGAAAAATCAGAATCAGCTAACAATTTTTTGTAATATTGAACATCTCTATTTACATTACCACTCAAAAGTCTGGGGGCAATAAGAGTTTTTAATGTTTGTGAAAGAAGTCTCTTATGATCACCAAAGCTACATTTATTCAATCAAAATTACATTAAAACAGTAATATTGTGAAATATCATTAAGCTGTTTTTTATTTGAAACTATTTTAAAATGTAATTTATTCCTGAATTTTCAGCATCATTACTCCAGTCTACTCAGTGTCACATGACGCTTCTAAAATCATTCTAATATGCTGATTTGCTGCTTTCAGACAGTTGAAAACAGTTCAGTTAACAGAAAGTTCAAAAGAACAGCATTTATTTGAAATAAAACAAACTGTAACATTATAAACATCATCTGATCAATTCAATGCATCTTTGCTCAATAAAAGCTTTCAAAAAAACAATCTTACTGATCCCAAACTATTAAACAGAGTATAAGGCAGGTCAGTACCTCTTCCAGCCGTCAAACTGGGCTGCATTTTGGAAGTGTGAATGCAGTATCCCATCTGAGGATTATGGGACAGATGCTGAACGCAGTTGTGCCAGTCTTGCACTCCCTGAACAGTACAGTCCTCCAGCTGGGTAATCAGATCTCCTAAAAACAGCCCACGAGGTCCACTTGATGGAGAGCCCTATGAAAATAAACCAAAAACTGACTTCAGACACTAAAGACATCGTCTAAACATAAAACTTATAGATGAAAGATGACCTGACCTCCACCACCTCAGTGACAAGCGCCCCTGCTCCAGTGTAATAGAAGGGAAACAAGAAGATGGGCAGCAGGAACAGGAAACTGAGGGCCACAACACACAACATAAAGTTGTGCCACACACCTATGCAAAGACAGAGAGTGGAAAATGTTATATACTTCAATAAAGGCTGTTAAAGGTATAAGTTGTGGTTAAAAGAAATGTTTGGTTTCCTAATAAAGTGTACTGCCATCTAGTGGAGGTTTTATGAATCGCATATGCAAGATTTGTGGCATTGCACTTGTTTACAAAAAGTCTTACCGGCACAGAATATTCTGAGCTGCTGGATTGGAGAGATGAGGTTCAGATGTGTGGTGAAGAGGTCCACAAATGCTCCAGGATAAATCACAAACATGAACATGCCAAAACCATTCAACCTCACCTGCTCCCTGAGAACAACATGCAGAAATTTATGTCATTTAAAAAAAGCTTCTTTTCAACAGAACACACCGGATTTTCTTGTATAACTAGACTTGGAACAAGCTAAGAAACACTTTACTTACATTACACGCAGACTTCAGAGAATTTTACTAATCAAATGGGGTGAGATTTGAGTTTGCAATGGAGTAGCTCGACCCAAAACTTCTGATAATACTTTACAGTGACTCACTCTCTCAAATGTGCATGCAAACTTTAGAAGATTTAAGTATTATGCAAGCAATTCTCCTATAAATTAAGAGACATCATAAACAAACGGACTTAATGTTAGGGACTCTTCCAAAAGTCAACAAAATTTTTGCATTTATGCAAAAATCTAAAGATTTACTCTGTGAGAATTTAAATGTATTATTGTACAGATAATCTTGTTTTTGCTCCACTAGGACACAGTCACCTTAAAACTGCAGGAGTTGCAAAAAGATTCCAAAAGTTTTTTTTCTTTATTTTAGAATACTTTAACCTATACTGGATTTATGTGGGATAAGTGTTAAAATGTTTGCCATTGCTACTGACACAGAAATTACATATTGCATCTTTGAAATGATCATTTTACCTTAATGCTGCCACCCCATGGCCAAACTCATGTATGACTCCGCTAATCAAGATAGCTATGAAAAAATAGGCCAGCTGACTGACAGGAAGGTTCACACCAGGCACCTGATGACAAAAAATGACTGGAATGATCAGGCTGAGCACAGATGGTTCACATTTTCATTGCTGTTCAAACAAAAGTGCACCGTCATCATTTAATTCCTATAGAGCTCTTCTGTACTCACCACCACTTGCAAAACCTGTTCGTGTGACCCCTCTGGTGTCTCTGCCATCATCTGACTCAAAGTCTGCAGCAATGTTTTGCTCAGGAGAACCACAGACCCAAACATGGCCAGAACCCCAAACACCATACCAGCACTGAACCTGAAACAGCAACATGCAAAAACTTTTGGTATAATTTCAGGTTTAAATGAGATTAGTTTTTCATTATTTTACTATGATAATTGAGAAATAGAAGGAGACTGTTTGTGGTTATGTGGGTGTGTGTGGGGGAGGGAGGGGGGTTACCCATAATGCCCTGCTCTCATCATAAGCAGCTTAAGAATTTTTTTAATGACTAAAGCTTTAAGTCCTCAAAAAATTAAATAAATATCATCACTGTGGATTTAATATGGCAACAGCCACACCGATAGAAACCAAAGCAAAGCAAGAGAGGTTTACATGTCTTTGAATTATATAGTTTATATTAAAAGATGTTGATTTTTTTATTCAGAATCACAAGAACACAGCTCTGTGTATTACAGCGATAAATGTTAAAGAGCCCATAATAAGCATCACTGTCATCCGCACATGCAAAAAACCTGATTTGAAGACAGTAAATCATACCAGATATAGAGAAAGTGAGGGTTGAGACGAGCACATCTGGCAAACAGACGGTTGAAGATGCTGGTGTGCCATTTAATATGGAACGGAGAGAGAGTGAATCCGTTTGAGGATAACCAGGATTCATAGCGGTTCTTCACCGAACTGGATGACTGAAGTTGACAGAGAGAGAGAGAGAGAGAGAAAAAAACAGTTGTTAGGATGGGATAGGGATTTATAATGGGGTAGGCACAATAGTTTGCGCTAAATATAATACAGTAGTGTTGCTATTGTATAAAAATATGATCTAATTTAAAAAGTTAGCACAGTTTTTACCACAACTGTTGGAAACTATGTTTACCATGTGTTGCCAAGTTATGTCTGAGGCCATTTTTTGCATACAATCTTTGCATACAATCTCATAATTAACACTGAATAACTTTTAAAGTAAACTAAAACATAGCAGCACCATACTACAGTAATACATCAGATAATAATATTATGATACTTTGAGATATACAATGTAATTAAAATTTTAATGGTATTTACATACTACTTCAAGGTAAGCCATGGTAGCTTCACGGTACAATGCACAAAAACATGGCACATATCAAAAAACATGGTAGCATTGTGGTACAACGTCAAAACATTTTTACTCGTTTTTGTTAATGTACTTATAAATGTAAATACAATGATATATAAACAAACATGGTAAAAATTCTGTACAATGGTGTTACTTTATACTTCTCTGTATCATGGTGTTCCAAAACGCTGCTTTTATCATCTAATGTCCTTGACAAATGAATCATATTCGCATTAAAGTATCAGTAACAATCGATTCCATTGTTTAATCAGCAAATACCTCTGTACTCTCTACTACTCTAGATATCAAGGGTTGTATTGGTGAGATCCGCCTACCCGCAGCAGCGTGTCCGCCAGATACACGGTACACCACCCGCCCATCACACACACCACCACCGCTATGGGAATCATGGCACACCGGGCTGCATGCGTCTCAAGAGCGTCCAAATCTGGAGACAAATTAATTTAGGATTTCGACTGTAAAGCACGACACTACACATCCACTGTGTACAAAACACCCGTGGAAGCCGTCGCTTCCGCGTTTGCGTGTATTACGATGTCGTACGCAGTATTACTAATCGAGCCAGACTGTTTACTTTTGTCAGAGCACATAGTGGCTCACAGTCACAGAGCAATCGAGCACGAATTAGAATCATTTCCGTGAATCGGTTCTTTCGAACAGAACGATTCAGTTATTTGTTTACTTCATCGAGTTCTCCAACGTTTTTAATTTTGATTTAACAAGGATCTTTATTGTAATTTGTGTGTCCCAGTTCAGTTTGTTGCTGTTGCGATTCAGCTAATAAAACATGAAGTCATTCAAAACCTAATATAGTTTGCATATAGTTCGATTTCGCTATGTGTTGCTAAAATTGCAATACTTGAAGTCGTACATTTCTAGTATGTTTTATTTGTAATAGTTCAGCTATTGAGCATAAAAGAGTACAGGCTACTTAATTTGGATTGTGCTTGTGATTTTTTCATAAAACTTTTCAGTTTCACTCCATATGTTCTTACTATCAGCTGATGCATTGGATCTTTGCCCATTATAAATTGTAGAAAGTTGTTTACAAAGTCAATTCTCGGTTAATTAATACATTGGTGAGATGTTGACTCTGATTCGGATAGTCATAGCACAAATTGTTTAGTCTAATTCATGAATGGACTCTGACTCCTCAGTGTCCAGTACATTTAGTGTGGGCTTTAAGGAAGCAGACACAGAAATCTGGCAGGGTGTCAGAATTCACACAACACCAATTTTGTGAGCCTGTTCAACTGATACAGTTGAAAGATCCGACACGCAAAAGCGAGTTGTTCAGAAATCGGATGTCACTATTTTGCAGTGCAGCTAAAAAAACTCCATGTGCTTTTCATTTGCATGTGCTTAAGCATGAGATCACATCTTATTTGCACCATAGACCTATCTGTGAGCACACTTTAGTTTCCAGCTGAACAAATTTGGCCTCTGTGGTTTTTTTGTACTCACAAGACTTTAAATGTGCAATTTAATTAAGCTGTATCAGATATATTACTGTTGACCTATAGGCAAATAATTCCAGTCAACCAAAAAGGTGGTCAATTTGTCACTAAAGGCCACTGTTGTAGTAAAACTTATGAAAAAAAAGTGCAGCGGTTTTGAATGTAGAGCACATGGGAACAAATGATGGGTTCAAAAGTGTGATAAGTCCCCACAAACATTTCCATCCGGGAACCAAGCCTTTCTGGGTGGGAGTGATCTTTTCTGTCCCTCAGGCTCCTAAAGGTTCTATGAAATGTTTTATTATCTGAGATGGTGGTCTAGATAAAAAGCAATTATGGCAGCCTTTTATGAATACATAAGAGAGGATGCCGCTGGTTTCATAATGCCAAGTGCCCATAAGGAGGGATTAATGTAAAACAGACAACAGACACTTAAAGGACAGCGTCATGCTACTAATATTCCACTCACCTTCTATGACCCGTTAATGAAATTCAACAATATTTGCATTGTCTAACCATGCATTTAGCCACTTTCAAGTCACACTGTAATGGGATCTTTGCATGTATATGTTACATGCACATTAAAAAGGATTCCAGGATTTAATACTTGTGTTTGACCTGTAGTATATGTGCTGACTGGCAGGATGAGCAGGAAGTTTGTGATGCCAGGTAGAGGGAGGAGAATTCAGGTGAGGATTTGCATAGCTCTGCTGTCTGTAGAGGACACCTTCCCCATCAGCTCTGAGCTCCAGTAGAGGTTTATACTCAGCAGTGAAGGAACTGAGTGAGCAGGATCACACGTCAAGTCCTAGTGGCACCAGGTAAGGTCTTGTATTTTGATATTTAGGCTTGCACATAGTTTAGTGCATTTAGCTCAATCATGTTTAATATTTATGCATTTGACAGATGCTTTTATCCTTGTGAGTGGAAGCAAAATATACATTATACCAATCTGTGCACTCAAATCATGACTTTGGTATTACTAGCACCAAGTTCTGTTTAGTAAATCTACTTTTCCAGTTAAATTATGTGCGACTTCCATCATTTGTTTATACCTGTCCGCTTGTGGGTCAAAATCAGTCTACTTTAAGATCTGAAATTCCTCTAAACTGGCAGTGCTGCTACCACTGGGAATGGGTCGTCATGTCAAACCGTGGGCCAATCAGGCGTCTCCCTGGGCTCTGCGTGCTAGAGCATAAATTAGGTCATGATCTTAATAAGTATTGTCGCTCTGTGATTCTCCGACTGTGTGGAAGAGAACCTTACAGAGAACAGGCAGGGCTTTTGATTAGCCATCATAGTAGAACACAAAGCAGTGAGGAGGTGTGGACCTCACGCTGGCAGCTGAACAGGTAAGGGCACAGCAGGGTCATGATATCAGGGTCCTGTGTCGTGCAAAGGTCAAAGTCTATTCATCTATCACCATTCACTCTTTCTGAACTCTCTGTTTTCTTCCATTTTCATTATCCGATCTTGTAATGTTCTAATTTGTACATTCTCTCTTATGTTCAAGCATATTGAGGACATTTCGAACTAGGTCTCCTAAATATACCCACTTAGCACACATTTATACATATATGCAAACGTGCAACTTATGCAAGCTTGGTGACAGTTTAAAAATGCAATTTGAAATGTAAAATTTTGAAATTTTAAATCGATGCTGTTGTAATTCTGTGTTTCTGGTGGGCACGTGGGGTCCAAAAAGTCTAAGATGACTAGGCAAGTTTATTTATTTCTTTATATAATTAATATGAAAAAAAACATGATATATATAAACCAGTAATATTTAGATTTTTCCATATATTGTCATATATGATTATTAATTTATTAATAATAAAAATAAACTTGTTTTATAAATAACTGAAATAACATAATATATGATATGTAGTATATTATTTATTTTAGGCAAGATAATTCATATTACTCCTAAATAAATGAATAAATAAATAAAATAATTATAAAATTTATTATAAAGTAATATGAAATAGGTTTATTAAGTATGTATGTATGTTGTATGTTTATGTGCGTGTGTATTTATTGATAGATAGATAGATAGATAGACAGACAGTTATTAAAATATTAATATTTTATATTATTATTATTATTATTAGATTCTGTATTTCATATTTCAAGTTTATTTATATTAATATTAAATACATATTTTATGTGTGTATATATATATATATATATATATATATATATATAATATAAATAAATAATCATGTTTTTGAAAATTATCCAAGGACCATCTTGTTTAAATGGAAGCGAAAAAAAAATCTGATCAGTTGTATGAAGGATTCACTTGACCAGTGACACAAATTCACTTGATTAATGTCAGAAATAGTGCAATATATTTGTTAATCATTTTAATATTCTTATTCAAAACTTAATTTCCATGTTTAAATTACATTTTGAATCCCAGATTCTCACTTACAGAAGTTTGGACCCCACTGCGTGTGTATATAGTGACAGGACTGTGAATGAGGCTTTAATGGATCATATATAGCGTCTGTGAAGTGAACAGTCATGGTGGACAGAAAGCAGGTCCCCTCTGTGTATCACACTACTATTTATAGTGTGAACAAATCCCAGATATGAGCGGAATCCCCTGCTCCTCTACAGCCTGGAGTGAGGGACAGAAAGAGAGAGAGAGAAGGTGTTGAACAGAACCGGAATCGGGCCACAGAAGTCAAGACTGCTTTAGTCCATTAAGGGAAAGACAGAAGAGAGAGAGAGAAAGATTGGCATTTGTCCTGTCTGTCTCACAGCGGGGAACAGCGGTTTACTGTTACGCCAGCAGGTATGCAACTTTTGAGGACAGAGGGAGGATGTGTATGTGTGTGTGTGTGTGTGTGTGTGTGTGTTCATGGGCATGTGTGTGAAACTATAATAGTTTCACAATAGATATAGTAGACTGCTTTTCTTTAGGTAAATTATGCCAAATAGTATTATGATGATAATGAGACAAATAAAATTTGTTTAAATCACAACATTTCAAAGTTTGACCTTTTTAGACTGACCTTTCCTTTAGTTTCCTCTAAAAGTACACTCATTCTTACTAATTTCACAAGATTTATGTATATGTTTTGTTTGCGTGGGACTCTGTGATAATGACTCAGGCTTCTGGCAGGATTCAGGCCTACATAACACACTCTAAAACAACAGGCCGGTTTAATATGAACCGTAACTGTACTTTTACATAAGCATTAGCATTCTGTGATGATATGCATGTAAATGATACTTTTTTCTGCCTGTCTTGTGGTTTTGGCACAGGAGAATCAGATCGCATCTAAACATAGGATTGTGATGATGTTTGACGGTTTACATAATAAACAGTGTTATTCCGAATAATATATTCCATGAATTTGATGAACAAACCATTCAACCTTTTGTTGGATGTTTTGAATTTCAAATACACATTTAGAATCTTGTCAGGCCGGTTGGAAGAGTCTAGAACTTCTGAGAGACTTGTCATAGTGGGAATTTAATGCAAATATATTGTGCCTGTGAAAACATTGTGGGAGTTTTTGAAAATGCAATATTCAGTGTGAGATTTCAGGATCTGGTGGGGTTTGTAATACTGTAGGTGGTTAAATTTAGAGTTTGAGATGGAAGGTAATAAATCTAGAAACCTAAAACACAATTTGTTTTTGCCAAAGGTGGTTTGGCCCTAGTAATGTGCTTAAATTATATGTTTTTTTGATACTGTCAGTATATTTAGTTTGGTTTTTGACTGATATTTTGGACATTGAGGAGTTTTAGAAGGGTATTTTGGAGGAGTGTTGGACAGCTGCTCTTTGAAAGGTAAATTTAGCTCAATACTCGGCAGCAGTGACTCCACACTGTTGATGTGCAAACAACATCCCTGGTTACGGATGCTAAGGTTGTGAATCTTACCGATCCTAGCTGCCCCACTGAGACCCGTATTAAGTTAAAAAAGGAGAGACAGAAAGTATTGATATGAATATTGCAGATGCATTACCATGCATGATGGCTGTAGTACACAGGAGGATTCCTCTTATATCCCAGGTGTTCTCAGCGGGACGTTCCATCAGCAGCATAACCGAGCAAATTATGGGCCGAAAGCTCCCCGCGAGCACATAATCAAAGCTCATCTGCCTACAGCTGTGTTCATTAGGACACTGGATGATTTTACATATTTCCGAACAGCTTCTTGTCAGAGACACAAAATGAGTCATCGAACATGCAATTCTCCTCTGTTTGAAATGTGAAGGTGAAATGTGTTTGTTTCCACGTTGGTTTGTGTTGTCAAGTATGTAAATGTCTTCTTTTTAAATTTCCCTCCAGGTCATTCTTAAGAAATGCTACTTTCTCATTGCATGTCCCATTCATCATTATGTTAGTTTTATAGAATAATACCAATAAAATTCTGTATACCCCCGCCCCCATATATATATATA
Source organism: Tor tambroides (assembly GCA_021397915.2). Lineage (NCBI taxonomy): Eukaryota > Metazoa > Chordata > Actinopteri > Cypriniformes > Cyprinidae > Tor > Tor tambroides. The sequence goes on along the minus strand of JAFVLL020030255.1, from coordinate 28,005 downwards.
CACACACACACACAATAAATATACACAGTACACACAAATATTATGTAAACAAAAACTTTGATTTTGGATGCAATTTATTTGAGAATTGTTTGAGAGCTCTAATATATATATATATATATATATAGAAATACACATACATACTGTACAGGTATATTTAAGAACTCTTTACATATATATATATTCTCAAATATATTGTATAAAATATATATTATGTAAACACAAACTTAGATGACAAACTTTGACAGCCCTTATTTCTAGTGCTGTCAAACGATTAATCGTGATTAATCACATCCAAAATAAGTTTTTGTTTACATAATATATGTGTGTACAGTGTATATGTATTATGTGTGTGTGTGTATGTATGTGCGTATATATATATAATATATAAATTATATATATTATATAGTACAGAATTTGATTTTCTTTCAGAATTTTCCAAATAAGGCTGTTATTAATTTTTTTTTCATAGACCATAAATCCCATAATGTTCAAATGATAGTAAAACTGATATGATAAATGATAAATATCCATTGATAGGCTACTTTTGTGAGTCTATAACTGAACTACTCATCTGAATATTTATTTCTTTATTAATGAATGAATGAAAATATAGCGGTGGCTTTCTGCTAGACAGGAATAAAGAAAACCTGTTTTCTTTTTAAGATAGTTCTCTTAAGAAACTCCCCAGTAATCTTGTGTTTAAGAAAGAGATCTGAACTGTCACCAACTAAGCTCAGATACACCAAAATACGAAAGTTCAGGACAAACTCTACAACTTTCTAATTGTTTCTCTTTTAATTTATCCTAAAAAGTGTTTGGAGAATCATCTGAGACAAAATTCCTACTTCACTTAAGCATATCTGATTATTTCACTACGTCTCCCTGAGCTATTTACTCATTTACAGCATCAGTAGATATTCCACTTTATGTTTCATATCCAGTATAGAGTGTGTGTAGGTGTGTGTTATCCCAGCCCTGTTCTCTCCATGTTAACATAAATGATTCAGGGGTAAGAGCTGCTACCTGCTCCTCACTGCAGGAGTCACTAAGCAACTGAAAGACTAGCCACGGGCACCTGAGAGCCACAGGGGGGCTTTACTTTTCCCCGGCTCTCTGTAACATACATACACATAGCCACAGACAAAATACATGCATTCAAACCCACACCGGGCTGGTCTATCCATCTGATCAATGCATTCAGTCTCTTTCTGTCTTTTCTACAGCAGGAACGTTGACACAACTGCACAGAATGTCTAAACAGCCGTCGTCCAATGTAAAAGCCCTGCAGGTGAGTATTGTGTGTTGTTTGTTTGCATACGTAATTTAAGAATATTGTATAGTGTGAGTTTTCAACTTCTGTATTGATTTTACTGGCACCCAAATGGTTCCCAGTGTGCTTTTCTTTGCTCAAAAACACTCAAACATGTCAACATTAAATATTTTAATCTGAAAAGCCAGTTCCCTGTTTTGAACACTGAGTAAAAACACATTTCGATGTACATTGCATTACAGTACTCACACAAGGCCATTCACAAGTACATGAAATACATTATGTTGTTGATGTGTGCCAGCTTTTTTCTTCTTGGTAGGAAAACATTTCTTCTCCAAACAGAAACAATTGATATAAAAATAGACTTGTACACTTTAATTAAAGTCCTTACAGCCGTTTTCCTTTTGCTAACTGGTTGAATGGAAAAACTATGTAAACCCTGTGGTTTTGCATAAACTGGTGAAAATGTGATCTGAATGTGAAGTCTGCTTAAACAAATAACCACAAAAAATGATATGTTTTCATATCTTTATTTTACACACTGGCAAAAGTATGTGAAAGTAAAATGGTCAAATGTCCTTTAGCAGCATAAACCTCCATCAAACGTTCCTTTGTGTTCAATAAAGACATAAAAATGTATCATTAGTTGAAGATCAGATCACATCATGACTAATTCATGCTGAAATCCAAAAGGTTCACATATTTTTTCCCCTCGTAACTATATGTCTGGCTAGGAGTGATAACTTAGACAGAAAGAAAGATTTCAACAGTTTTTACAAACACTGAACACTTCAGCCAAAAATAGACACCTTTATCTTTCCATAAAAACTCTCCATATACACATGAATCCAAAAAAAGCCCAAGCATACACTAGATTGAGGATATGGTCCGTCAGAGAGCACAGATAGAAAGAAGACTGGTCATGCATGCAAAGACAGGAGCACATGGTCACTACTTTACAGCCTAAAACAGCCAAGAATCAGATTTCATCCAGCAGCCTATACAGATGAAAAGTCAGAGAAATGAAAGAAGGAAATAGAGTGAAAAAGAGAAGAAACTCAAGGGTTTGATGTACTGGACTATGAAATACATGCAAAACTGTAGTAAAGCCAAATTTTTAAGAGCGTTCGGGATTGGTCGAGAGTGTGACATGCTCTAATCGAAAAACACTGAGTCGGAAAATTGACCTTGTGTGACCAATACAGCATGAAAATAATTTATAAAAAGAAGCAGAACAGAAGAGATTTTTTAAAAAAAAAAAAAAGGTTTGCGGTTCTACATGGAAATTAAAAAATAATTAATTAAATGTTTTTTCCCCACCAAATTTTTATTACCGTAATGCAACAAAATTCCCATTCTCATTTCAGTGTGAAAATATATTTTATATTATATATTTTTATTTATAGTATATTATTTTAGATTCATAATTAGTATTACATTTAAAACAGTTGGATAGCAGTATTAATAACGTTAGGGGTAATGTGCTTAATTGTCTTGAAAATAATTCTACTTATGCAAAATATAATTTCTTTTCTTTTGATTTTGGGGTAAAATGTGACCTGCTTTAATGAGATTCATCAAAATGATAGGAAACACAATAATAATATATAAGAGAAGAGATGTGGCAACAATCCAGATACTTTCCTTCTAATGTAAAGCTGTAAACACATTTACATTTTCACATTTGGACTTTGTTTTTATAACACATGCTGCATTTAGACGCCACATAATAAAGACCAGACTAAAAAAGACAGGCTGTCTGCGTCAGGCCTCAGCAAACAGAAAGATGTCTGTCATCTGACTGTTTTATCTGTTGCCTGCAGCTCATTTCCATACAGGCACTTTGCTCTTCATGAAATACAAACTCCAGCAGGAAGACACGTCCAGCAGGTTTTGTGGAAAGGTTTGGTTTCGACAACTACGCTTGACCATTGCACAATATTACATGAGCTTAAATGACTTTGGTACTCTGGTGATTGGATTATAGGCGCGGCTGCAGGAGGAAATAAGCAGTGTCAGGGGTGGTTTCACCTCAGCTTTCTGTGAGGTGTAGCAGCGATGGTAACTGTCTCATTGGATTTTCTTGTCTGTCTCAAAGGCCAACCTTAATATTCCGATGGGGGCTCTGCGTCCTGGGGCGGGACATCCTGTGAAGAGGAGAGAAGATACAGTAGAAGCAGAGGAGGTCAGATTCTGCTGGAAGAAAGCTCAAATACACAGATTTACACAATTTTATATATAAACAAACAAAACACATAAAGACAATTTTAGTCATGTAACCAGATCACATTTAAATGTATGTAAATAAATAAGTAAATAAATAAGCAAGCAAGCTTATTTTTGGACCCTTTACATTTTTTCAATTATAAAATTTATTTATTTATTTATTTACCCATCCAAATGAACATATCCAATTCTGTAATATATAGAATTGACATTTTTTATCAAATTTACATTATTCCTAATGATGATTCTCATTAGAAAATTATTAATGTAATGCAGTACTTTATACAATGTTTTAAAATCAACATAAACACTATCATAAAGTACTAATAAACAATTTAAACATATCTTTTTGCACACAGTAATGAAAAGTAATGAAGCTGTAAAGAAAGAAAGAAAGAAAGAAAATTTATAACTGAAATGTTATTAATGTGTTAATATAATGTGTGCACTAATTTTTACAATGTTTATTTAAATGACAAGTACTAATAATCTATTTAAATATGCTTTTCTTATATTTAGTAAAAAGAAATGTGGGTTACACTTTATTTTAAGGTGTTCTTGTTACAGTGTAAATTTACATTTAAGTACTGAGTAATATTAATCAACTACGTGTAATTACTATATGGTTAGGGTTAGGATTAGGGTTTGGTTTAGGGTTACTTGCATGTAATTATGCATAATTTGTTATTATTATAGTAAGTGCATGTAACATGTAACAAGGACACCTTAAAATAAAGTGTTACCAAAATATGCTTAGATATGCATTACGATAATCACAAGAAAACTTTAAAAAAAAAAGAAGTAAAATAAGAATTTATGGGCAAATTTGCTTATCATAAAATGTCAGATAATAATAATATCACACTGTGCTCCTGAAAAAAGTTTCATTTTCATTTGTTAATTTTAAAATTAATTTTCAATTTTAAATCCTTCTTTTAATTTTGGGAGTAAAATATGACATATTCTTGAGAGATTTTGTGAGGGCCACTCAGTAACATCTCTCATAATTGTTTTCATAGGCGTCCCCAGTGACTCCAGAGGAGAAAAAGGCCCTGCCTGGTGCTGTGAAACTACCGGGTCCTGCCGTTGACCTCTCCGAGCTCCAGAACGTAAAGAGTGAACTCAGATGGGTCACCAAGGACTAAACAACACAGGTAAATCTGCCAGTCAAATATACACACTCACACCCATTTTCTCCCATCTACCATTTTTGGTTAGTCAAAAAACATTGGTGGTTGTCAATCTTGTGTACACACACACAAATACGCACAGGAACAAAAGAGCAATCGTTTTTCAAAATGCGTCACATCACTGAAATCATCAAGAAAGGCCCCATGCTGTTCACACAAATGGCCACATGGTGTCAGTAGCTGTAAAAGTAGTTTGCACGTGTGTTAGTGTGCATATGTCAGTGCTGGAGTGTGTAAAGGGGTATGAGGATATGAGGGCGAATCAGGCTCTATTAATACCCCACAGATCAGTGGGGCAGTGAAAGTCCGTCTGTTGTGTGCAGTCTCAGCATGCCTCACCAGACCTCCCAACTATAGGGCAAAACATGCTCTGTGACCCACTCGGTGTGTGTGGCAGTAATACAAACAGAATTTGCTAAGCAAACTACCTTGAGATTATACTATGTTTTTAATGTCAGTGAACCCATTTAACTAATTCTTCTCATTTTCACAGGTGACTACACCCCCATTTTATCCAAGGCTTTGGTTATATCCAATCAGGTTCATATATTTACCACAAACTCCCAGAGAATTGGTCACAACGGAATCAACGACAAGCCTTAATGATGACACTACCTACTGACCCGAGAATAATTGAGGGGGTGGATTCTATCGGAGCAAAGACTGATGGGAATTGAGCAACTCAAAGCTCTGAACCAGGGTTTAGTCTGTCTAAAATAGGTCATTCTATATATGCTATTCTGTATTTTGTTTTAAAATGTACTGTGTGTTTAACTTAAAGGGATAGTTCACCAAAAATTCATGTTCTGTCATCACTTACTCACCCTCATGAGTAAACTATCCCTTTAAAGTCTGATTTTATAGAAGTTCTGTATTCTCCTACTACCATCAATGAATCATAAAACAGAATATATGAGACTGAAGACATTAGCTAGTATGATTCATCTTAAAATTCCTCCTTTCTCCTTTAAAAAATCCAGATTGTGTCTTAAAACAACTCGAACAAATGTAAAACCATAAAATCAATTTTCTTTAAATGTATTTTACGTTGAGAGAGATTAATATGCAAATAACTGCTAAAAATTTGATTAATTAGTCAGAATGTCATGCATTTAATTTGATTAAGTTTCCTCCGATTGACAGCCCTACTTAAAACGCCTCACGCTGCAGGCTTGTTTTCACTCCCTACACATCTCTTTCTTTATCTATGGCTTTGTTCTTGTGTGTTGCAGTACATGAGTAGGCTGTTGCATAATAAAACATGATTTCACGTTCTCTCTAAGAGCAAACCCGTAGGAGGAAGCCAGCACTTGTTATCCTTGAACAAATAGAACTGGATTTCAAATGCTGCACCATCGGTTTGTTATGTACATAAACTGGGATCAGTTTAACAGTCTAAAGCTGCTTGTCTCCTCACTTGTAAATCACATCATATGTGTCTGTACTGCTCTGTGATCTAGTTTACTAGCAGCAGGTGTCATGACCTTTGGGTGAAAGTGTCCTTATTAAAGATCATGTATTGCTCCTTAGATCAGAGTCAGTCTGCACGGAGAGCTGGGAAACACATGCATGTATAATTCAGATAAATTGTCAACATTCTTTCATTTGTAAGGCTGCTTTGAAACAATGTATGTTGTGTACCGAATCATGAAAGACAAGCAACCAACAAGTGTCCAGTGTACATTAAAATACATTCAAACCTGTTAGAAAAGCTTCTCAGGTTGCACCTCATGAAGTTGATTGAGAGAATGAGAGACTGTGAGTACAATGATATAACAGGACCTATCAATCATGTGGAACTGGAATGGAATTTTTTAGGATTAAGCATCTGGCAGTGGTGCCTGGAACACAGAGAGAGTGAGCAGCTGTCTAACTAATCAACAAAGCCTTCATAATTCCCTTATTACCCACAATGCAATGCAGAGAAAGCCTGTAGTTCTAAAACTTCTAACTGAGAAGCTCAATATACCTAAACTTCTGTTGATACAGTCTTCTTCTCTGCTACCATATGCTTTCCATTATACATTTGAGATTGTATATCTATGAAATATGTGTGTTAATTCATAGGATTTTCTCACCTGTAAGCCTTATGTTCACTAGATAATACCAAAATAGTTCAGCATGACCACCAGAGCCAAACAAAACCCCTAACAGGAAGAACAGACACTGTTATATTTAGAACGCCACTCAGGTCTGATAGCATTCTGGACTGAAGGGTCAAAACAAGGAGACCAGAGAGTGCCTGAAAGTGCCTGAACACATAAATCAGTTGTATCAGCAATGAAATTCACAAAAAAACCCCATCAGATCTAAAACTGTTAGTCATAAATAGTATTTATATACGGAAGAGAGCATGATCCTGCAGAAGATCTTCAAGCATGCAATGAAGTGGAGTCTGGTTTTGTTGACGAAATATAAAAAGTGCAGCATAACTAATGCGTCTAATTTAGACCCATGCAGTTGTAACGTGCGTTTAAATATATCCAGTGGAAAGACATGCCAAGGTCCCTAAAAGGTCAATTACTCGTTTTAAAGCGAGAATCCAAAGGGGTTGTAAGGTGACCTCAGGATTTGGCAGTACAAACAGTGAGTCTTCAAAATCACTTCCTTGAGACACAAGTAGCACACACACACACACACGTCCCTCTATGATTCATCATGACCTGTTGCAGTTGCACTTGAGTGTGAGTGCACTCACAAGTATCTCCAGTTACCAATTACCTCATAGATGTGTTAAATTGCAAATGCTCTAGACAGTGGAGAAACCAGTGTGATCATGTGCAGAGGGTGTGAGAATGTAAGAAGCTCTATCATAATCACCCCTCACTCTTACATTTAATACCCTCCTCCCCACAACCTAGCCTGATGCTGCCCCATCCCAGCTCTGAGCTAGCAGCTATTCAGGGAGGATGAAGGGTATGATGTTCACGAGGTTGGGATGTATCCTTTTCACCGTGGATCACACTATAAGTCTATAAATCAACCTCACTCTTCAGTGATCTAGCCAACATAAACAAGCCAATTTCTGTAGTCTCCTGTTAAAGGGGACCTATTATGCAAAAATCACTTTTATAAGGTGTTTGAACATAGTTGTGTGCCTGCAGTGTGTGAAAACATCCAGCCTATAATGGTAAAAATCCACACACTCATTTATAATCTAAAAAAATTATAAAAGTCTCTCAGAACGAGCTGTTTCAGATTCTCCCTCTGTTCACGTCACCGAGGGGAAAAAGTCCCATCCATTAGTGACGCTGCCCTATAAGCATAAACACAGCCCTGAGTGAGAAGCTGAGTCCGCCTCCACCATTAACATTGCTGATTACTGTAGCTGCTGGAGATATACAATGTCAGCTCCAAAGAGGCTTTTCAAGTGTTGTGTTTTGGGATGCACTAACAAACATAGGAGTCTCCATAATCTCCCCCCATCTGAGCCACTGAGGACACTGTGGTTAAGTTTCATTGTCTAAGGAAATGTCCCTGAAAAAATCGGTAAAGTCCCCAATACGTGTAGGGATCAATACCAACACTTCGTGTGCGAACGTCAGCTCCAAACAAAGTAAGTTTCACGAGTTTGTTTTCTAAAATGCCCTTCCGAAAGAGCTTCTTGGCACTCTGTAAGGCTAATGATGCTAAAGCTACCATTGTCTCGGTCTGTTCTCAATGGTGCTGTCTTCATGAATGATTGTAAATATGAATGTGGTAGTTAAAAGTTGCATATGAAAGCAATGTGAGTCGATCGCTTGAGTTTGTTGAGCTCATAATCACGAGTGGGACTTATAAAGTTTGTGATAGCATGCCATGCACCATGAGACCAGCTATGTTGTTATTTTTATGGCGCTGTGCTCCCTGTCTGTGCAATTCATAAACAATTTTATTATGCACAGTACAATCAGATGACTGACTTTGAAAAGGAGTATATAAAATATAAATATAACAGGCTTGTACTCAGGGGCGTCATGCACTCATTATTTTTTGAGGGGGCACGAGCGTGTGTGTGTAAGGCTACGTTCACACTAAATTTTTGGGATTGACAACCGCATTTTCTTCACAGGTGTGAAGGTCACTGCACACTGAGTCCGAAATTTTCGCATGCGTTTTTCTGTTTTTTCGTATTCCCCATCCTTTCCTATCAAAATGCATGTTACAGATGCGAAAACGCAGAAAATCGAACCTGATCCGAATTTTTTTTGACGGACGAAAGTTTCGGAGGCAGTGTGCAAACGTGATTGACACAATGTGAGGTCGTATTTATTTTTTAACGTGCGAAAATTTCGGACTCAGTGTGCAGAGACCTTGAGTCTCGAAATGTCGCATTCACACAGCAGCTTACAGTTGTGTTTAGAATGCGGTCTGTATGAACGTGCAACGGGAGTCAAGCCTGTATTCCTTACCAGTAACCATAGCGACAGTGACCAAAGTAAAATCAAAGATGGCGACGTCCATAAAACTGAAAGTCTTATCACTTTCTGACACGACAAGAGTCCAATCGAGCCGCGAGTTCATTTGTTAAATCTTCATTAACTGACGGCAGCTTTTAAATTTGGGTGGAGAGCGGAACATTTGAATCACGCGGAAGCGCGCAGAACACAAAACTTACGGGAGCACCTCCGGTGGAAAACTGATGGGATGTAAAATAATTCAGATGACACGCAGCTCATTTCTCCGTCACTGTAAGTTGAAAACACGAAAACACGAAACACACGGTAGAGGCGCATTTGTGAGGCAGAGCGGCTCTCTCTCGCGCTGTATGACGTGACAGACAACTAGTTGTCCAGTCCTGTTCTGTTCACTCAGGGCGTGTTCCGAGAATGCGGCTGTGAATCCTGAAAGTTTACAGGTGTGAGTTCAGTTACAGAATGCGGTTGTCACACCCGTAAATAACCGTACTGTGTGTGAACGTAGCCGTATTAAGGACTCAAATACGGGATTGACAACCGTATTCTGCTGCTGTGTGAACGTGGCCTAATAAACCTATTTGTTTACTTAAGTAACAGATATGGGTGTCATGCCATAACATTTTTAATACGACTGACTTTATATTTAATGTGAATAAAAACATTGTAAGTTAGGCTACTTATCATAACACTTTCATTGTACAGAAAGAGAGCAAAGAACATTTACATTATCAAAGCACATTTTCACTGACAGTCTAGAGTTCAAGCACTCTCAAAAACTCCCATTAAAATCACTGAAGCTGTTTACACTGTGAAATGAATATCTTACTTACAGATTCATACACACATCTGCACTTTGTTGTTTCTAACGAGAGAATTCGCCAGGAAGAGGTATTCAGTCTGCGAGCGAGTAAAGAAAACGCCGGCAATTTAGCGATGACTCATCTGAAAGCCTCTGATTGGCCATTGCATTCATAAGCTCAACAGAATCGTGTGATTGGTTATAATGCGCAGTGCTGTAAAACGCGTCTGTCTCAGCGTCAGCCAGCGAACGCAGATTTGAATTTAGCAGTTGATGATATGACGCGCTGAAGGATTTAATCACGGAGGTGTGATTGTATCAAATATAGCAAATATTAATCGGCTATTTTTTGTCTTTTGAAAGCTGCATTCAAAATCCACTTGACATAAAAAATCTGAGGGGACACGTGCCCCCTCACTTTGAATGGGCATGAGGCCTCTGTTTGTACTAATCGTGGAATGTTTATTTGCAAAGGCTAGCACTGCTAATGCGGGACCTCAAGCTCTTGAAGCTCCGCCCTCTTCTCCGGGAGCACCAGCTCATTTGCATTAAAGCAACACACTCAAAATCAGAGCGTTTTGGCTCACACCCTAAAAGTGGCAATTTTAACAAGCTATAAAAAATTATCTGTCCGGTATTTTGAGCTAAAACTTCACATACACACTCTGGGGACATCAGAGACTTATTTTACATCTTGTAAAAAGGAGCATAATAGGTCCCCTTTAATCACACTTGTACACTGTAAACAATCTTTATTTCTTTGTCTTTGTCATCCTGACAAACAATCTCCCTATGGTTCCCATTGTCCTCTAGGCAAGATTCTCATTCTCATTTCTCTTTTCTGGCTAGACTGTGTCCTGACTGTCCCTCTGATCAACTCTGAGTTTCTATTCCTGTCACCTTGGTGAGATATGGCTTCTGGTGGCGACAGGCAGAAATCCACAGTGCTGACTAACTCCCTTATTTATCAAGAGATGACCTCAGATCTGCATATCATAATAAACCCCCAGCCTGATCCCTCCCACTCTCAGTGTTCCCATCTATCTAAATGGAAAGGGCAACTAGCTCGAAGTTGTGTTTACCCCCCGTGGCCCCAAAATGTCTGCCCATCATTCCCCCCTCCCTTCTAGAGATCTGGTAGAAAACACATGCCTATCTTGTTGAGGCAAAAGGTTTGTCTGCCCACTGGGTGGAGGAGAAATGGTTGACCCTCCCCTTTGCACTTACGCATTTGATGCCTGCAGAAATCATGGACCACATCCCAACAGACGCGGCTGGTGTACTGACACCATATCTTTTCTTCAGTCTTCTTTAATCTTGACAACTTTTGCAGGAGCAAGTCGACTTAACCACCTCTGCCTCCTTCTCTTTCTTTCTTTCTTTCTTTCTTTCTTTCTTTCCTCTTCCGTTTGTGATTTGTCTTACTTTCGTTCAGCCCTAACTCACCTGTTCCTGACCCTGGTCTTCCTTATCTCTCTCCCTCCTCTCCTAGTGATGAATTACTACCAGATGCTCAGCAACAGCCATGAAGAAGGTGTTCTTTCTCGGTACCAGAGCTTGCGTCTGGAGGGTCGAATGTGTGATGTTGTTTTGGAGGCAGAAGGTGTGGAGTTCCCTGCTCATCGCACTTTGCTAGCCTGTTCCAGTGACTACTTCTGGTCCGTGTTTCAGGACTACACTTTGGAATCCGGTGCCCGTACTATTAGCTTGCCAGCCTTGTCATCTCTGGGCCTAGAGCAGATACTGGACTTCATCTACACCTCATGGATCTCACTGTCACCCTCCACTTTGGAGGTCACACTACAGGCTGCCTGCTATCTACAGATCACCCACGCTGTGGATCTTTGCACTCGGTTCATCTCCGAAAGCATTGCTCCTGACAACTGCTGCTTTTTTGCTAACATAGCAGCTCACTACGGCCTTTCTGAAGCATTCGATGACAGCAACTCTTTTATTGGCAGTAACATGTGCAGAATACTTGCATCTGAGGAATACAAGGATGAGCTAATGGAGTTAAACATTGATTCTCTGCAAGAGGTGCTGGTAGCTGTGGAGATGCCGGGAGTGAAGGAGATAGAGCTTCTGCTGCTGGTTTTGGACTGGCTAGAGTGCAACCCACAATCTGCCCTGCAAAGTAACGCATTGCTCAGTCGGATCCGATTTGGTTTGATTCCACCTAAAGAGCTGTCTCAACTTAGTGCACTTAAACCTGCTCTACGCACACCCTTCGTACGCAGCGTAGTGCAGAAAGCACTTAACTACCACCTTCAGGGTCCCCTACAACCTCTACTACAAAGTGTCCACACCAGCCTAAGAGCCACAAAGAGCAAGATTCTTCTGGTGGGAGGAGGACCAGAGGCAAACAGACCCCAGAATCAGATCCTAACCTACGAACCTCGCGGTAAGAAATTCCAGCCACTCTCAACAGCGCTGCCAAATAAGCTACAGCACCAGGGAGTATGTGTGGTTGGGAACTTCCTATTTGTACTAGGTGGTGAGGTGGTGCAGGTGGATGAGGAGAATGAGAAGAGTGCTGTGATGACTGTTACTGACCAGGTGTGGCGCTATGACCCACGTTTTGAGCAATGGGAGGAGATGGAACCACTCTTGCAGAAGAAGGCACAGTTTGCCTGCTGTGTAGTGGAAGGTGTTATTTTTGCTATCGGTGGACGGGGGCAGAGGGGTGAGCCTGCTTTGTCATCTGTGGAAAGGTACAATATGAGGGAAGGGTGCTGGCGCAGTGGCGTATCCCTACCTTATTCAGTTCATGGGCATGCCTGTGCCACTTTTGGAACAGGAATCTACATCTCAGGCGGCATCCACGTCAACAACCCAGAGAGTAGCAAAGAAGTGCTGTTTCTGAATGCCATTAAAGGGTATGCCTGGCAGAGGCGTTCTAATATGTCCATTGCTAGATTTGGCCACCAGATGGCAACAGTGAGGGGAAACATTTACACCTTTTTGGGAATGTATGAGCCCTTCTGTGATATTGAATGCTACAGTCCTGAGCAAGACCTGTGGACCCGTCTAAAGCCCCTACTGAATGACCGCTTCTGCTACGGTTTGACCGCAACAAGGGGCAGACGTGTGCTTATGTTCGGAGGCAGAAAATGGCAGGAAGGACAGGAGGTGTGTACAACAGATGTGCTGGAGTACGACACAGAATATGATGCCTGGAGGGAAGTGTGTAAACTACCAGGGCCCTTGTGTGGGATTCAGTGTGCCATAATGACTCTTCAAGACCCTCCGGAGACCTAAAAGTCAATTACAAACACCATCCCACATACACGCAGACAAACAGATGGCTGTCATGGGGCAGAGAGAGATGAAGGACAGGGATTATCTTTGTGTCATGGATCCTTGGATTGTAAAGTGGCAGGGAAAACAGGATTTCTATTTACCCAGATACAGAAGACCTTAGTGGGGGGTAAAATGCTGTTAAGTGTGTTTTACAGCAAGCAGTAAGGAGCTCCTGAAACTAGGTCACTATGAATAGTGTAGGGAAAGTCATGACATTGATAGATGACTTGTCATAAAGACGTTGTCCTGAGAAATGGCATAGATCCTCTAAGGACACCGGAGAAAAGGACAGAACTAAGGATGGAATTTCAGACCACTGCACACAAACAAATGGAATCTAGTAATCTAGATAAGGACAAATTTGGACAAGATTTGACAATTTGGCACTGTGTGAAGATCAAAGGTGACAGTCATAATGTCTTATGACAGAGAGACAGCTGCCATGAATGTTGGATACAGACTGTGAAAGGAGGCTACACTCACAGACGCTGAGCGAGAAAGCCAAATTAGACCACTGATTTGGGAGGGTACATGGGAAGTCGAAGTGGGCAAGGACAAGTATCAAGATCACTGAGTGTGTGTGGGATGCAGATGAGCCAAAGGCGGGATGAGGAGATTTTTAGTGAGCAATGATAAACAAAACTGCATAGTCACACATATATCTGACAACTCAGGGCCATGCATGGAAATCTAGATTACTCATCACAGATAATACAGTGTGATTAGAATACCAATATAAATTAAACTGCAAATACAGTAGTTGAGCAGATATCTTGTAAAACAGTCAGATACACATCTGTAGCAGTAACTAGGCTGGCATATATATATTGTAACTTCATCATATACTTCATAATATATAATTTTAAATGTAGTTGTAACCATTTCTGGGTTATATAAAAATGAGTATCCTTGAGTTTGTAAAATGAATACTGTTGACATAATTCTACATATGAATCAATGCAAATGAGTAGCTAAGACAGAAAAGCATGAATAAAAGATTTGACTGCATAAAATTTCTTTTGCAGCTTGTGAGTTTCTATAAAGACTTTTGTATTAATTTATTGATTAAAGGTGTGAACACTAATTTGCAGGTAATAACTGCAAATTAGTGAGATTTGAGTATGAGCAACCTAAGCTGCTAAGCTTGCTGATTAGACTATTGCTGATTAGAAAATCAAATTTCCCCATCTGAACTGCCCAAAGAAAGGAAACTCATTGTCAACCCAAGACTCAGAACAAACCCACCAGTTCATCTCCATACATTTTTGTAAGTTGAGTCCATTACTTTCACTGAACAGCCTGGAAACCAGCAAGCTTCTGAAAGAAAAAGAGAACAGCTTTCTAGGATATTTATATGGGCATCTATTTTTAACCACCCATTGGAGAAAGGTGCCCTTACTCATTGCTCGACAGGCAATTGTTTATGGTCAGGCACTCTACTTTAAGCCAAAGATGGCAACATCCAGGTTGGAAATGCCAGCTGAGAAAGTGCCATTGATGAATTTGAATACTAACAGACAGCTTTCTCCAATTAGAATAAAAACTTGTGGGATTCACCAGCCTCAAAATTTGAGCAGCTGTCAGGAAATGTGAAGGACACCTCTCTTTGATGTATATTCTAACTGGCTTCATTTAAGTGTAATTATCAAGCATATTTTAAAATAAAATCCATGCAAATGCAATAAATATAGCATGATTACATCCATAAAAGTTTATTGACTCTAGGTATAACCACACTGAAATCTGGAGAAAGCAACAAGTCTCTTTTTAAATAATGTAATAAATAAAGTAAACTTTACCAGGTTGTACGCTAAACACAACACACAGGAAACTGCACTGCCCAAATTACATGCCCTACTCATAATAAAGACAGGCAGCAGCACAGATATTGATGAACTAGATTGTTTTACGACAACTTTGTATTAAAAAATGGGCTGCTAAAGAAACATAACATGGTTTTCACTAAATTAAGAATAACTTTGATATATTACTAAAGTAAAATACCAATAGACATCCGTTCTAGTCGCTCTAAATCCACTGGTACTCACTTTCTCTAAGAGCTAATGCATTCCCATGATTCCCATGGACACATTAGCACCTGAGTCACTCACTGAGTCAAAATCAAATTAATATTGTCTTAGATTACATACAGAATGAAATGTGCTCCATTATGTCATACCTGAAATGTCAATGTACATCATATAATACACATCTTATCATACAATGAACTCTCTTCTGAACATTCACATAAAGCATCTTTGTGTCTGCTGAGTGCCTGAGTGCTTCTTGGTCTGCACGGCCTTCCTGACAGCTGAAACACTGACATTAAATCATTTGGCAGCTTCGGTTTAGAAACAAAAAACAAATGTGACTGTGGTGTATCTACAAGCCATGCAGCAAGAGATGTTTTGCTCTGAGAGTTCATAAAGATGGACGACCTCCCGAACTTTGACATACATGTAATTTCAGGAGTCGAGTTGCTGCTTCTGACAGATGCTGGGGTGAGTTCAGGGCAACAGCTTTGATCGGCCGAGCCGTGCGGCGAGTCCCTGGGCTGAGACCAGCGATGTGTCGTGATGACCACGGCTGTCAAAAAAACTCACTGTTGTCTTGACACAAATGTCCCTAAACTAGCAGCACTGTTCAGGACAGCTGCATGGCAGCTTGTAGAAACGGAAAACTTGAATCCAAACAGAGGTATACAATGCTGAAACATAACACTGTCCTTTAAGTTCTCCTAAAATTTTTGAATTGAACACAATAGTCCGTAAAAATTCTTTCAGATTAAGCATTAAAAATGAATGGCACACAATCACTTGTAAGTGCCGTCCCTGCTCATTCAAAGATGCAAAAGCTTGCTAGGAACATCACGTGTAAATCTGTTTTCGATTATGAACTCTCATTTGCGAAGAGACACATAATTTCACCTCATAATATTAGGAAACTGTCGTGAAGAGAGAACTTCCATAATTTGACTCAAGTTACAGAGATAATGCTGCTTCTGGATAATGGAGCCTGTGCAATTTTCTACCAATCAAATCCCACACACTTCACTGAATGCTCATCCGTTATCAGAGGTTGAGTCTGGCAAGTGTTCACGGCACAGGCACAGAAACATTCCAGGTTCAATACAAGCTAAACGCTACCTACAGCAATTTTAGCATTCTGTCAATTACCACATTCAATTATTTTGACTGGTTTTGAATTGGGACAAGGCACTGGACCACAATATATGTAGAAAATGATGTTTACAACATAATTAATTGTGAGTGTCATCTAACACTCACTTAAAATGAATGTTTCAAAACTATTATTAACTAACTAATCATTTAAAAACAATATCCATTTTTCAAACTGTACAATATAATTTTGCGATCACTAAATTCACTTGTAACATTTTACAGTACACTATTTAGTTTCACAATTTTTTGATTTTTGATTTCAGTTCATCCTAACGTTTCATTGTAAGGTCGACACCAAGGTCTCCAACATTTCAACCTATTAAACATACTGTATTTTTATGCCTCACAGCCTTGTTTTAATTGATCAACATCAAAAATAGATCCACAGGACTTAAACATTATGCATGATAATCATAATAATAAGCATTATTATTATTGGAGATGCACTGGTATATAATAAATTGCCAGATATGGAAAAACCAATAATTATAATCTATGTTATGGAAAATAATTGATAAAATATTAAAAATGATAAATTCTTTGTTTTAAATAAATTAAATTAAAATAATAAATAAATCATAAAATAAAATAAATCAAAAAATTAAAAAATAAGCTGTTCATTTGCATTCAATGCATTGAATTTAGGCTGATATATCTCTGTAATTGACTGATACAATCAAAAAAGAAACAATATGGTAGACTGTATATCCATAATAATTAATAATAATAATAATAATAATAATTATTATTATTATTATTACATAATATATCTATTATAATAAATAAAACAAAGTTTAACAAATAACAACTGAAAGTCTATATCCAGTTTTTAATCCTTGACTGTGTGAACTCTATAAACCTTGTAAATTTTGTAAGATAAGTACAAGTATACCAGAAAAGGTACAAACCCACCCTCAGGAATTACCAGAAGTTCTGCTCCTAGAAAAGTCTCACAAGGATTATTTAGACAGCTTTAGAGAGACAAATACAAGTTGCACTTTTCTGCCCGAAAATTGCCTTGCCCCATAGACTTCCATTTTACGAGCATTACTACAAGTCGAGTCAAAATTACTGACTGTGGAAACTGGCACCAAGCCAAAGTTACTGTCAACAGAACTGACCTGATTTTGAACCAGGAATATCCCTTTAAAGGCCTTTTCTTGGTATATCCAAACACTCTAGGGAGATTGTGGTGAGATGAGACAACCACATCCATGTTCCATGTTCATGCACACGCACACAACTTCCACACCAATGTACAAGTGCTATAAGTCGGGGCCAGCCGATGTATAACAGCAGATCATAAATATATAGTATGATATCATACAGTAGAGTATATAGTATGCTAAAGTAGCATATAAACATGGCAGATAACTTGTGTGATGACCGTCTGTGTGTCCACTGAGATATTTGCTTCAAAAAGACAGACAATCACAGGTACAGAGTGCCAGTCAGTGTGTTTAGAGTTCGAACGGCGCCTCAGATGTGCATTTCCTCTCAGAGTTCAGTCCGTAGCTTCCATTTCCAAGTTCAAGTGCTCTGGTTCTACCTCGGCTTCCTGTCTAGCGGTGAGCCAGGTTTGTTCTCTGTGCGACGGCACTGTCTCTCCTTCTCTGAGCCGTTTGGAGGACTGGTAACCATGGCAACCCCATGTACAGAAGTGGCATACTCTGAAGCTTGTGGGTTGCGATTCGAGCCATTGAGAGAGCTTTGTTTGTACAGCTATCTGTGCCTGCGTAAACAATGTTTTTCAAGTATTTAAAAAGCACATGTAGACTGAGTCTGCGATTGCTGTCAGGATGTGAAAGTACAAGAAGTGAATTTGTGTTTATGGACCTTAATCAGGGAAGATTCTGTATCAAATTTGACATCAATTAAAACAAGGCTGTGAGGCATAAAAGTACAGTATGATTAATAGGTTGAAATGTTGGGGACCTTGGAGTCAACTGTTCAGTCTTAAAATGAAACTCTGAGATGAGATGAACTGAAATCAAATATCATAAGACTGTGGCTGATACAATAAACCAATAATTATTTTCATGCTCAAAATTAAAATTTCATCCAATTTCTTGGATGAAAAAATGGATATTCATTTTAAGATTTGTTTTTCAATTATTAGTTAATAATAGTTTTTAAACATTCAATTTAAGTGAGTGTTAGATGGCAAGTAATCCAGATGTAAAAACGGATGCGCATGCACAATTAAATATCAAATATTGGCTGATATATCAAATATTGCATGATACACTTAAATTAAATTTAAAAATCTTATATGTTAAAAAACATGGCTATAACTGATATGATACTAATATATTGTGATCCCTAGAAAATATGGCAAAAAAAAAAAATAAAATAAAAAATAAAAAAATCTGTCACATACAGGCACTAACCAAACAAACCATTACTGGCAAGTCTCAGCATATTGTGATTCCACAATCCAAATATATTCTCCAAATATTATAGAACATAAACGCTATAGGCCAGATTTACTAACAGCTTGCGCCAGCGCAAACCGTCTTTTGGCGTTAGAATAGTACTGTCAGGATTTACTAAAGACGCGCTTTAGTAAGAATTAGTGCTGAAAAGGCGTGGACACAGTTATTTTTGCGCCTGACCTTATTGAATATGCATTTGTAGGAGTTTCCCTTTCAGACGTAAAATTTATGGGAGGAGAGTATTAAAAAGAATCACGCAACAGGATTTACTAACATTCGCGCTCGTCAAATTACTGTTATTTGCGCCATTATTTAACGCCCAAAAAAAGCTTGTCTTAAAGCAGGCGGTAATTTGCACTGCTCTTGGTAGATTGCACTGGTCATTATGGAAATGATCTGGCTGCGTCTGTGTTCTTTAATGTGTGCATTGTCAGTAAATCACACGCAGAATTTTCCCCTCTGTGCTTTTATGGAATTGCGCTCTAACGCTAATCTGCTCTGTTTAATAAATCTGGCCTTAAATTTCATAATTAAGCAAGAAAATAACAAATATTAACTTGCATTGCTTAAATGAATACAAACAAATATGAATAATGACAAAGAAAGCTATAAAAGCTAGTATTTACTTAAAGTGCACCCTGTACATGTAATCTGAGATGCCCTCTTGGTTAATTTTGTATTGATTATTAAATAATGTAACTTATTTATTGAAATTATAGAACTTGAATCATGCATCAATGCATTATTATATCCCTAAATGTTAATTCTGCACAAAAATATTCCTCACAGCCTTGTAATTAAAATGCGAAGAGTCCACAAACACCAATTCAACCCTTTCTTTAGCTTGAACGTCCAGCCTAAGGTCCATGGAAGTGAGACTGTCCGTTGGTTGTGAGTGACAACTACTTCAAATAATGTGGCGGTATTTTTGTGTAGAGTGATCAAAGAGTGCGTTTGTGTGCATCAGACGTGAGTCTCGATGTAGGAGTGCGTGTGCGAGAGGGAGGGCGTGCGAGGGGCGAGTTCAGGCGTGGCGGCAGGGCTGGGCTCGGAGGCGGGGCTTGGCTGACGTTCCCGCTGCGGCTCTGATGAAAACAGCTCCATGTAAACTTTCTTCCATTCCTGGAACTCTGATGACGTGAGCTTAGGATTGGCCAGCAGCTTGTCAATCAGTGCTACCTCGCCCTCCCTGTCCTATGGGAGTGAAGAAAGAGAGCAGTGGAGGGTGGGCATTACAGATACAGTCTCCTTCATACAGTGGTTAGGATGTCATAGTCAAAGCACGCCACAGGCGGTTAGCGGAGACGTGAAGCGATGTGGACTCAACCTAGATGAGCAGAGCAACACACACGCAAACACACATAGCATGCTCAGACTTGACTGGAGTCCTCTGGCACAGTGGAGCTTCGTGCCCCCAATTAACCTTCTTTCATTCAAGTCTGAGTGATAAGAAATGTTTATAATACCCTCCCAATGCAATGGGAGGCTCTGCCCCAACATAATAAGCACAGCGCGGCAGCCTGGGAAGGGGTGGGGGGGAGGTCACAGCAGAGGCACGGACCGAATGACCCAACCACACAAAGAAAAAAAAGGCACCAGGCGGAGCCTAAACCAGGTTAACCCATACAGAGAAGCAGGGTTCATAGAAGAGTTTGGCCTCACCAGTGGTCATTAGCTTGTTTAAGGTTATTAGCTGGTCAACATGGTGATTAGCAGGTCAAAGACAGTCATTAGCTGGTCTAAATGGTTATTAGGTGGTCACAATGGTGATTAGATGGTCTAAGATTATCATTAGCTGGTCAAAACTGGTACAAGATAGTCATTAGTTGGTTTAAACTTGTTATTAGCTGGTCAACAAGGTGATTAGCTGGTCTAAACTGATTATAAGGTGTTCTAACATGGATATTAGTTGGTCTAATATAGTTATTAGTTGGTTTAAACTCATTATTAGCTGGTCAGCAGGCCATTAGCTGGTCTAAACTGGTTATTAGGTAGTCGGCATGGTGATTAGCTGGTCTAAGATGGTCATTATCTCATCTAAACTGGTTATTAGCTGGTCAACATGGTGATTAGCAGGTCAAAGGTAGTCATTAGCTGGTCAAAACTGGTTATTAGCTGGTCTAACATGGTTATTAAATAGTCATTAGTTGGCTTAAACTTGTTATTAGCTGGTCAACAAGGTGATTAGCTGGTATAAGATGCTTATTAGCTCATCTAAACGGTTATTAGCTTGTCAACATGGTGATTGGCAGGTCTAAGATGATCATTAGCTGGTCAAAACTGGTTATTAGCTGATCTAACATGGTTATTAGTTGGTCCAAGATAGTCATTAGTTGGTTTAAAGTTAGCTGGTCAACAAGGTGATTAGCTGATCTAAACTGGTTATAGGTAGTCAGCATGGTCTAAGATGATCACCAGCTGGTCTAAAATGGTCATTAGCTTGTCTAAGCTAGTCATTGGCTGGTTTAAGCTGGTCATTAGCTGGTGTAGGATGGCCTAAGCTAGTCATTAGCTGCTCATATGCTTGTCTAAGATGGTCTGGTTTAAACTGGTCATTAACTGGTGTAAGATGGTTATTATCCAGTTTAGATGAGTCATAATCTGGTCCTTAGTTTGTCTAAGATGGTCATTAGCTCATCATTAATGGTCCATCTTAGTTCCTAAGTTTTGGAACCTTTTTTTCTATTGACCAACTGTTTATAATACACACAATGCAACTGGAGGCTCTGCCCCAACATAATAAGCACACTGTAACAGCCTGGGGTTGGAGGGGGGGTTCACAGCATAGGTACGGACTGACTGACTCAACCATGGGAAGACCCATTGGCATCAGGTGAAGCCTAAACCAGATTAACCCAACACAGAGATGCAGGGTTCAGAGTTGGGCCAAAACCCTCCTCCCACACCAGACAGAGAACTCCGTCTAACATGGATGGGATTCTGGGATAGCAGTTTGGCTTAGTCATTGTGTCAAAATGGACTACAAAAACACACACAAATTCCTGCTTTCCCCAGAACCCCACAGACATCAGACAGACGGAGAGGGACGGACGGGCAGACGGGAGCAAGATGGAATGAAACAGGCACACACGGTGCAGTGGGACCCATGCGGCAGCAGAGGTCAGATACCTTTAGCGTGCTCTGCAGGATGCGGAGATGATGCAGTTTGTCATTTAGCTGTGGATCGTTGCAACGCCGGATGAAAAGGTGTTTGTACTCCAGACGGGTGGAAAGGCGGTGCTCACCAATAGGCGACAGATTGGCACGCTCCAGCACCCGATACAAATCACCAAGCGAATCCGCCTGCCCGTGGCACTCCTGCTCCCCGCCTGTGGGGGGCGCCACAGAAAGCCAAAGTTAAAGAGGGGTGGCTCAACTAGCAAGGCACAATTTTGAGTGGGATTGGAACAGAAACAAACAGACTGCAAAATTTAAACTATGCATTTTAATGTTCAGTCAGGTGTGTAGGCTGTTATTTGTACGCTGATGATACTCGGCTCATTTATTTAGTTCGTTAGTCTGGAATTGTGAAGGTAGAAAGAGAGAAATGACATAAGACCTGGACGAGAAGTGTCTTTCATCAGGCTGGCATAGACAAATGCTTAATCAGGCTCAGATTTATGTAAATATGGGAACATTTTCTCTCGCCGTCTCGGTTTTTCTCTGTTATCGTTTGAAGAAACGGGTGCCGGGTTTCTCCGTGCCAACACAACATCTCTTTTTCACTCCATCTCTGTCTGTCTGCAATTTACACACATACACACATATACATTGGCCCTTCTCAATGTGTTTAACACTTTCCTGCTTTAAAATCCAGCTTAGAATTGAAGAAGCATTTTGGAACATGTTTGATGATTGCCATTACTTGGTCTAACATGGGCTAAGCTGGTAATTACCTAGTTTAAGCTGGTCATTAGCTTGACAACATAATAATTTTTGGTCTAAAATGGTCATTAGATGGTCCTTCATGATCTACGTTGGTCATTAGCTGGTTTTAGATGGTCTAACATACTTTAAGATGGTAATTTGCTGGTCGACATAATCATTAGCTGGTCTAACATGGTCTAAGCTGATCATTTGTTGGTCTAACAGTCTAAAATTGCCATTAGACAGTCTAACATGGTCTAACATGCTAAGATGGTCATCCACTGATCTAAGATGGCCATTAGCTGCTCTAAGCTGTCTATTGGTTCCTTTGAGCTTGTTATTTGCTGATCTTCAGCTGGTCAACATAATCATTAGCTGGTCTAACTTGGACTAAGCTGGTAATTACCTGGTTCAAGTTTGTCATTAGGCTTGCCAACATGATAATTAGTTGGTTTAAGTTGGTCATTAGCTGGTTTTAGATGGTCTAACATACTCTAAGACAGTCAGTAGCCAGTTTAAGCTGGTCATTTGCTTGTCAACATAATAATTAGCTGGTCTAACATGGTCTAAGCTGATCATTCACTGGTCTAACAGTCTAAAATGGTCATTAGATGGTCTAACATGCTAAGATGGCCATTAGCTGATCCAAGCTGTCTATTAGTTTCTTTAAGCTGGTCATTTGCTGATCATCAGCTGGCCAACATAATCATTAGCTGGTCTAACTTGGACTAAGCTGGTAATTATCTGGTTTAAGCTTGTCATTAGGCTTGCCAACATGATAATTAGTTGGTCTAAGTTGGTCATTAGCTGGTTTTAGATGGTCTAACATACTCTAAGACGGTCAGTAGCCGGTTTAAGCTGGTCATTTGCTTGTCAACATAATAATTAGCTGGTCTAACACGGTCTAAGCTGATCATTCACTGGTCTAACAGTCTAAAATGGCCATTAGATGGTCTAACATGGTCTAAGATGCTAAGATGGTCATTCGCTGGTCTAAGATGGCCATTAGCTGATCTAAGCTGTCTATTAGTTTCTTTAAGCTGGTCATTTGCTGATCATCAGCCAATAACACAATTGGCTATTATTCAACTCACCTGGTAATTATCTGGTTTAAGCTTGTCATTAGGCTTGCCAACATGATATTCAGTTGGTCTAAGTTGGTCATTAGCTGGTTTAACATGGTCTAGATGGTTGGTCATTAGATGGTCTAACATACTCTAAGACAGTCAGTAGCTGGTTTAAGATGGTCGTTTGCTTGTCAGCATAATCATTACCAGGTCTAACATGATCTAAGCTGATTTTATTTTATTTTATTTTTTTATTTACTGGTCTAATAGTCTAAAATGGTCATTGGATGGTCTAACATGGTCTAAGATGCTAAGATGGCCATTTGCTGATCTTAGCTGTCTATTAGCTGGTTTAAGATGGTTGTTTATTGATCATCAGCTGGTCAACATAAACATTAGCTGGGCTAACATGTTCTACCTGTTGAAAAAACAGTATATGCTGGTTGTGTTTTGAAACATGGCAGGTGGTTTGAGCTGGTTTAAGCTGGTCCTTCGCTGGTCATGAGCTGGTTTAAGATGGTCATGTACTGGTCCTAAGCAACTAGCTCCTGCTCAATCAGAACCAGCTCATAACCAACTCAGGACCAGCTTAAACCAGCTCAAAGCAACTGCCATGCTTCAAGACATACCTAACCAGAATACGCTGTTTTTTTCAACAGTGTAAGCTGATCATTCGCTGGTCTAACAGTCTAAAATGGTCATCAGATGGTCTAACATGGTCTAAGATGGCCATTCGCTGATCAAAGCTGTCAATTAGCTGGTTCAAGCTAGTCAACATAATTATTAGCTAATCTAAGATGATCTTTAGATGCTCTAAAGTGTGTCTAAGATGGTCTAAGGGGTTGAGTAAGTGCAATTTGGTGATGGTTGACACATAAAGAAGGACAGTAAGACTAGAAGACAGATTTCATAAGTGTTTAAAATGACATGTCCAATTCATTTAACACAGCCACCTTTCAAAGCAGAGAAAAACTCCCTTAAGGCTACTCAGGTTTGGCAATCAATCACTCTGACTGACATTCTGTCAAGCGGGTGGCATGTTGCTTGTTTCTTCACTCTTTCTGTCTGCATGCATACTGTATGCAGGTGCTCATGTGTTAGTCAGGAAATAGGTTGAGTCACTCCGGTCCTGTTGTTGTAGTTTGTGTAGGTAAAACACGTGGGCCATGAACAGTATCTAGTGCTGGGTCTTATTAGCAGATATGTAGGGCGTGTATTTAGACACTATTTTGAATAACCACAAGAGGGCAGCAGTCCCACACTGCGCCTCCCACCACCTGCTGCAGATGCAAGGTATAATATATGTCGCATTCACCAATGGAATCAAGTTTGAATGAATACTGAATAAAGGAGGTTCAAACAGGGTGGCTGTAGATGGAAATCAGTTTTATACTTGAAAAAAAAATAAAAAATTCCGGCATTATCCATTTATGCACCAAAGCCCCATTTATATCAGTCTTATATGTAAAAAATCATTGGAAAATCATTGTCTATTTAGATCAGGTCATGTCTCTCTAACTTTTTTAGTATATTACTTTTGGTATATTTAGTGTGCAAGCTGGCAAGCATTGCTTTTATTACACACCTGCAATAATTTGAAAGAAAAAGCATTTTATCGTCCGCTTGGTTAGCCATGTGACGGATTACAATAACTAAACCGGAACAAATCAAAGAAGTTTTAAAGCTCTTTGTGATTCTTTTATAACTCGTTAAATGGCACAGAACTCTGAAAACTCTGGCACTGCACGACACAATCTTTCTCTCTAGTTGCCGGGGAACATGCGATTGAGAGTCACGATCAATAGGCCGTGCCTCTCTCTTCTCTTCAGTATGTAGTACAGCATGCATGGGCTCTGTGGATGACTAACAGATGCCCCCTACTCCTCCAGAGAGAGATAGAAACAGAGCGATATAAAAGACACAGATAAGAGGGAGACTCATTAAAAGCCACTGGGATTATATATATATGGAGGGCTGCTGGAGATCCGTCTGAGATGACGAAAAAGGGGAATATTAGAAGAGAAAGTTAGAGAGGACGGTGCGAAAGGGAAGTGAGACGGGCAGATTGGTGGTGAGATAGTGGAGATGGGCAGTGAGATGTATATGGATATAGATGGTGAGATGGCAATGGGCCATGAGGCGATAGACTGCGAGATGAGGGGAAGATGAAAAGTAACACCGGGGAGATAAACAGATTGGTAATCCAGCAGCAAATGGGTGGCTTCCTGTGAGGTTTGTGGAGAGAAATGAGTCTATTCAGACACCAGACCAAACAGAAAATGGGAGAGAATTAATAGCCCATTCAGAATTTACTGCTAACTACAAGGTTAAAGCAACAATCCATGAGGCAGATTATTACAGTTATTTAAAAAAGTAAAGTAAAAAGTAGTTACATTTATTGATAATACTCTAAATAAACAATCATTCCTCCAAGTAATATAGGTCATTAGCATATCTTTAGGGAGTGTATGGTTGTTAAGCAACTAATATTATAGAATTCAAGTGATGTGCAATCAAAATCTCTATTTTCTGGCTTTGATTGATCCAATCAGACTGTTGTTTTATAATCAGTGTGATTATGCACCATAAAAGGGTTCTTCAAAAGCTGATTAACATCCTTAACTTTTTTGTCATCCAAACCCCTTTATGCTAAAAGAACTGCTTGAGATTTTAAGTTAATATTTCAATAATTTAATTATACTTCAAACTTGCATGTTCACATTTATTTTATGATGTTTAATGGTCAAATGACAAGCAGATAAACAAATAAAACAGTTTGTCTTTTGTAGTAAGTGTTTTATTTTGATTTTTAAAGTATTTATTGTAATTTTTATTTTCAATTTCAAAATCAATTTCTTCATTGATTTAATCAATTATTAGCTTTTCATCAACTCACAAACCCTCTGCAGTTATGAACCTAGTTTGGAAAACCTTGGTTTTGGTCTGTAATAAACAAACATTCAATTTTAATTACATTGTTTGAATTAATATTAAAATATAAATTAATATTAATACAAAGCTAAATTAAAGAAGCTAAAATGAGAAAGCTAAAGTTCTGCTAAATGTTTTATTGTCCCTCAGGGGGACAATTAAAATGTAGCAAATTAAAATGTCAAAATATAAAAAAATACATATTTTTATTGTATTTATTTATTTATTTAATTAAAAGAGTATCCTTGATTTATAAATTCTTATGCAATTTTCGATTTTTGTTCATAATACATGCCCGGGTATTAAACCTAAAAAATTAACAGGCTTACAGAAATATCTACAAAGATGTACTGTCCTTGTAAATCAAAACCAACTACGGTAAAGTAAAGTGAAGTGGGTTAGGAGCTTGTGACAGAACCACACCAATACTGCAGGGTTAAAATGAGTTTCATAGAAAAGAGCATGCAGCTATTTCTGGAAGAAGATGCCTGCATGCGCATGTGTGCACGTGTGTACGTAAGAAACGAGTGGACAGATCTCAGTGGGGGACCTCACAGCTAAAAAATATGCAACTAAGACACTGTTTATGCTTCATACAGCACCAATACACACTCAAGCAAGCAAAAAGAGGAAGATACAGAAGCTAAGAAAACACAGGAAGAGATACAGGCAGAAAGAGCCTCAAATCCCTGCACACGTTCCTCTGTGAGAGCACTGCTCTTAACAATTTAATATCGAAGCACTCAAATAAATTCACACATGCATTAAAATAACTCTGCTGTGCCTACTGTTCTCATAATAAGAGGGGTTATTAAAATCTAATAGAACGTGGTAAAGAGGTATTAGAGGACTGATTTGAGCCGATCTCGTCCCCAGAACCGTTTATTTTCTGCCATGTACAGCTACTCATGCTGAAAAATAATAATAAAGGGTAGATTCAGAAGTACCTTTGCAAAAGCCTGATCAAGTCACATGCCCCCATTTGTCATCATTACCAATTTGTGTGTAAATTTGGACTGTCAATCAATTATAAAAAATTAATTAAACTAATTACAGAATTTATGGGTCATGATAAATTTAACTTTAGAAGTCGTAATTTGACAGTCCAAATCTAAATAAATAATTATCAATAATTTCTTAATTTATTTATTAGCAAATATATACAGGTGCATCTCAATAAATTAGAATGTCATGGAAAAGTTCATTTATTTCAGTAATTCAACTCAAGTTGTGAAACTCGTGTATTAATAAATTCAGTGCACACAGACTGAAGTAGTTTAAGTCTTTGGTTCTTTTATTTGTGATGATTTAGGCTCACATTTAACAAAAACCCACCAATTC
>JAFVLL020030253.1:0-10864 GCA_021397915.2 Tor tambroides | reverse complement strand
AATATATGAAAGTCTAATGTTTATCAGTACATTACAGAAAATAATGAACTTTATCACAATATGCTAATTTTTTGAGAAGGACCTGTATATGACCAAGGGCATGAAGAGAGCTCACCAAGGGTGCAGCACATGCTCCACTGATGCGGAATAAACAGAAAACACCCTGAGTTTTTATTGCATCAGAGAGCATTATGCAGGTCATAAAAATGATCATAAATGACATCTAACTGTAAATGTAAAGATGAATATAAACAGTTAAATAGAGTACATGCTAAGGAAGACAAATAGAATCAAAAATCTATATTTACACAGAATTAAGAAAAAGACCAATTACAAATTCTGAAATACACTCTTAAAAATAAAGGTGCTTCAAGCGATGCCATAGAAGAACCATTTTTGGTTCCACAAAGAACCATTCAGTCAAAGGTTCTTTAAAGAACCATCTCTTCCTTACCTTTTTATAATCTGAAGAACCTTCTTTTGCCACAAAGAACCTTTTGTGAAACAGAAAGTTTCTTCAGATGTTAAAGGTTCTCTATGGAACCATTTAGACAAAAAGGTTCTTCTATGGCATCGTGAAGCACCTTTATTTTTAAGAGTGTACTGCAGAATAAAACAGAGGGTTAGAGTTTATAACAAACACTAACCAATATATGTGGATCAAAACAGCACAGCAAGCACATTAGTTATCAAATTTAACAATTAAAGCTATACTATGCAACTTTGTTGTGACATTAACCATTTAAATAATAAGCGAGTACATCATAAATCCATCTTTAAACGTGTTTTTGCTTTACCCTGAATCACTACTTATACTTATAAGCCTAATACTTATTTATAATTTACAACTGTCAAGGTGAATTTTGCATGTGTGAAAGACAAAGAAAAAACAACTTAAAACATTAAAATATATGCAAAAGGCAATATATCAAAAATTACAGAGACTGATTTTTCCTTTGTAATAATATACACTGATGAATCTTGCACAATAAGATCAGGAATTTGCATTCAAAAATCTAAAAAAAAAGTATTATTATTATTATTATTATTATTATTATTATATAGTCTGACAATTAACTTTCCAAAAACAAATATCTTATTTTGTGATTGCAAAAAAGTACAATGAAATAATCAATAATGGATAAATGACTGTCATGTTTACAACCCATATCAAGTTAGATATTGCTATTTGCTAATTATGAGCCTTTGGGAAAATATGCAAAACACATCCTCTTTGCAGTTGCTCTGTTTATGTTGAAAATATCTCTGTTTACGACCTCAGCTCCATTATGCGTTATTGGAAAAAAGAGCATTTAATGTAAATGTGATGACATTTAAGCGTGTGATATGTGTTCGACTCATTATTTCTCATAATGTAATCCTCTAAGTGCTAGAGGTGGACATTACTGAAAGAAGCACTCTCACTCACATTATTTGCTTCACCATCAGAGCCCACAGTAACAACAGGCTGATAAGATGGCAAATCTCCCAGAAGAGCTGTCATAAAGTATGATTGGAAAGAGAACAGAATGAATTGCCCTGCTCCCAGCACCTGGGGTCTGTCTGCCTTTTTGGCACTGAGATAATAGGAGAATTGCCTGACGAATGTCCCTCCTGGCTATGTAGAAGGAAGTGTGTACTTGAAAGTGTGGTGTGGTCTAAATCAATGGTCTTGCATGTTCAATTAGTTAATTAAGTAACTGAGGAGGTTCTACAGTGATAGTAAGATTTACAGTGAGTGTACATGTCTCAAATGAGGTTCCAAATGGCACAATTGGTCAAACTGTCAAACAGACACATTCCCAGAGTATTTGTGTATGATCCACCACTGAAGATTTGAACTGACAACCCTAAATAAAGCCATGTGAATGATATTGGGAATTTACATTTCTAAATTATTTGCAAGAAAGTGTGTTCACACTGTTAAACAAACAAACAAACAAGCAAATACATAAATAAATAAAATAGAAACCTGACATTTTCTGCCAGGACATTATCCATAGATTTTACGGACATTGCTGTTAACCCCAAAACACAACGCAATGAAATGTAAAATTAAAAAAATAAAGATTAAAAAAAACTGTAGGAAATAATACATATGAAAAAAATCCTTTAATTCAATACAATACATTCTGCAATATTTTTAGAGATTTTTTTACAGTGCACAAAGGAAAAATCATTTGAAATTCTATAAACACTTTCTTGTACAAGAAAATGCTATTTCAGTCTTTGTACTTCAAAATTTCACATTTAATTCAATGTGTTACTTGCTGTTTCTTAAAATTTACTAGCAGTTTCTGAATGAAAATTGTTTCAAAGTAAATCCTACACCATTTTTTTATGATTTTGAAAAACTTCTATACCATTTTCAAGAACAGTGTTCATATACTATGTATATACCATGTTCATAAACTATGTATAATGTATATAACACCAATTCATAAATATTAATGCATTTTTGGTTGTCATACCACATAACATTTTACAGCCTGAACTAACCTAAAAATTCTAATTATCTGTAGCTTTCTATATTTTAAGAGGTACACAATCATAAAGATTGTCAGAGGTTCTCTCTATGACAACCTTATGTTTTATGTTTTTTTTTTCTTCCCTTTATGTTCCCACATGCCTTTGGTTGGATGGACTTAAAAAGCAGTGAAGCAGATTTGTTAAAATATTATTTGTTGTCTGAGAAATAACATACAGGCCTATGCAATGCCATACTATAGATACAAGTATCACTACTGCTCATACTTATCGCTCATACCTTCAGTGTGTAACCTGCATCTCATTGTGTTTAATCTCAAATTATGCAGCTTGAGGAGTGATCTGCTATTACTTTTATAAGCGTCATCTACTACATATGAAGAGTTCAGATGCAAAAGCCTCTAAGTGCCATCTGAAATTTTCTTCTAAAATGATCATTTTTATCAGGCTGCTATGTTTAGAAAGAAAAGAACCTATTCATTGGCTTTAAAGTGAAATTACTGAACCTACACAGGAGCCTGATAAAAATGCTCATTTTTGAAGAAAATTTCAAATGGCACTTAGAGGCTTTTGCATCTGAACTCTTCATATGTAAATCAGTTCAGTGCTTTCTGGCTGTTTAGAGTGCTGGAGTGAGTGTTGGATGTGAATGTGCCTTACCTTACAATCATTCTAAGGGCCGAAGTTCCAGAGCTATAAAAATACCACAGCTGTCAGAACTCATGACAGTCTAATGGGCTCATAAGCAGTTATCCTGAAATATGCACACACTTTTCCATATTAACATTAAAAGATGACTAAAAAAATGATTTTTCCTCCAGGAAAATAGTGGATGTCAAGGTCATACAAGTCGGGGAAAGAATGTGCTTTTGAAATTGAGTCAAATTCGATTTCTCAGAGTAAAACAAAGCTAATTATGAAAACTCATAAGAACGTATATGTAGAGCTTGAGAAATCCAACCTACTGAACAACTATTTAAGGTTCTTCTTCTTCTGAGACTATATTTGGACTGTATCTCCTCTTAGATTTTTGAAGCTACAGTCACCAAACTTGGGTCAGACATTCAGACTTGTCTGACTGGGATTGTTATATCGGACTTATGGTTTTCATTAATCGGATGATGAAAAAGTCCCATAGACTTTCATTGAGGGAGTCAAAACTTTTGTGCAATAAGACTTGTAGAGTGTTTATCTGTCTGTCACAAGCAAAGTTTAATGACTATCCTAGGACAACATGCTAATTCATGCTAGCAATGTGTTAAATCATGCTAGCAACAAGCTAAAACATGATAGCAATGTTAAATCATGCTAACAACATGCTAAAACATGATAGCAACGTGCAGTATGCCAAAGTAAAACATTTTAGCAACATGTTAAAACAGGATAGTAATAGAAATATGCTAACATGAAACATGGTAGCAACATGCTAATCATGCTAGAAACATGCTAAAACATGGTAGCAACATGCTAAAAACATGCTATGGTAACAACGTTAGCAACAGGCTATTCATGGAAGAAAATGCTAGCAACATGTCAACAACATATTAATCATGCTAAAAACATGCTAGCAACATGTTAGCAACAGGCTAGTCATGTTAGAAACATGGGTCATTCTTCAATCGGGGTGGCAAATGAGAGGCAGAATTTGTAAAAATGCTTGTTTGTTTTTTTTCTAATAAAATATATTGCTATGCATTTAAAATTTGGGTCCCACTTTATATTAGGTGGCCTTAACTACTACGTACTTACATTTAAATTAATCAATTAGTACAATGCAATGATTGCGTACATATATGTTTTTACATTGTACTTATATTTTTAAAAATACCTATATGTAATTACATCTGTAATTAATTTCTGTAATTACATTTATAATTACACTGTTGACCCATCCCTTACACCTTAACCCATCCTTAAACCTACCCATACCACCAAACCTGTCCCTAACCTTAACCGTATCCCACCTCAATAGCAGCAGAAGTGTTTTGCAATATAATATGAACACAATAAGTACATTGTACTTATTTTTTGATGTAAGTACATAGTAGTTAAGGCCACCTAATATAAAGTGTGACCAAAGTTTGTTTAATATGCTATATACATTGAAATGAAAGCTTAAGAACATTTTGATTTTTAAATAATTTCAATCAAACACTGGTGACACAGCCACTTATGTCTCTGTCATTTTGAAGTAACACCACTGACAGTAACACCACAGACAAATCAGCCTAAATCCAGATTTTTCTAAAATGGAGGCTGCCATCATGATGATTTCAAGATCAGGGGACATTTTGGAAATATTAATAAATATGTATTTATCTAAATTTTGATAAAAATATGTCAGATCTGCAAGTTATCAACATAACACCACAGACACTAATAAAGTGCGACACATGAAATTGTCAGAAATTTAGCTAACTTTGAGAAAATTAATAAGAAAGAATGTACTCCCCATGCACCCCTCAGATCAACCAGCACCTGCAGTGACATTTACACACAGGAAGTAGTCCAAATAGAATCCCCCCTTTTCTTGAAGGGGCTACATCCATTGTTGTAACAACGCAGACACAAATTTGGGGGACACGACTTTTTTCTTAAATCTAACAAAATATGTATTTTTTAAAACAATTTAATAAAATTGTACATGTTAAATAAAATCTATATTCACAATATAACCACTTTATTTGTGTTAAAAAATGTTATATTTTTGCTATTACATTCCATGATACCTCTCTAATGTATGGCGGGAACATCGATATTTTGTTGCAAATGCAATCTCTAAAACTCAATTAAATGTGTATTTTAAAACAAAAAAATTAACTATTAACAGTGCACGAATTGTGTTTACTCTACAGAATACAAACATGCAAACATTTTATGATTTATTGGTATTTAAAGTTTATTTCAACTGTTGTAAAATAGAGGGACACCACTTGCCACCACAAATGGCAAGTGGCAAGTTTTTTTTTTTTTGTTTTTTTTTCTCTCCCCATTTCATATTTGCACATATCAGACCTGTACACATTTGTCTAATATATTTGCACATATTTACACATATTTGCACATATCAGACCTGTACATACATAATTGTCTATATTATATATTGTGTTTTGCTGTTTTGTACATTGCTTATTTGTATATTTGTTTACTATTCTTTTATTATCTGTGTCCTGTCCTGTTGCTGTCTTTGTTGCACTGTAGAGCTTCTGTCACTATAACAAATTCCTCGTATGTGCAAGCATACTTGGCCAATAAAGCTCATTCTCATTCTCAAATGAAGAATGACCCACATACTAGCAACATGTTAATAATGCTAACAGCGTGCTAATCATGCTAAAACATGCCAAATCATGCTAGAAATATGCTAGCAACATCTATCTAATCTAAACTTTCAAACTTAAAACTTCAACAACAGCTTCAAACTTTCAGGCTAGGCTTTCCCAAGCCAGCCTTAAGTTTGATCACAATCTTTACTCATCTAGGTAGAGTTTGTTGTAGGTGTTAATTTTTTTCAAATGTGATTAACTTAACTCAAAGGACATTTCATTTCTGAACTGCTGCAACATACAACCACCAACGTAACAATAATTTGCCAGATTCAAGTTTCATCCATTTCAGATAAAAACTGAACAGCATCGCTCACTTTATATTTTACTTTGAAAGTGTCTTGAAACATGCAAGAAGCAACGTTATACAGAAATGTCACCACGTTTTGTTTTTTTTTTCAATGAACCTGGGTTCTTTGTTTCACCCAGAAATATGTCACATTATGAAAGTAAAATGGGTTACAAATCCCATTTCATGTTCACTACAACTCTCCATTCCACAAACAATAGCACTTGGTTACAGTGAATTAGAGGCTTACAGGTTAGGATTATAGACATTAAAAAAAAGTTAGAATGTAAAACTCATTTGAGTTTGACAACACATTGGCATCGTCTCATCAGATCTATCCTTTCTTTAGAACCATTACCTTCTAAGATGCCCATTTGCTGTTACTAATTCTGGCTTTTCTTGGACTGTCTTTCTCCACCTCTGTTATCTTTTCCTCTAGTGCCCCCTCATCCATCATTCCAGTAGTGGGAGAGGCAGGGGGTGTTCGGATTAACCCCAGAGACTTCTAAATATGTTACCCTGTGTTAGAACTCCTTATACCTTCCAACTAAAGGTGTGTTTAACCATTCACTGAGGAGACAGCAGCCAACAACAGCATCACGTAACCTTCCTTGTACACATCTGATCCATGGGATTAAACTTCATAATTCCAATACAATTTGTGTAGAGAACGCTAACTCTGGATGGTGTCCTGTTACCTTCCAACAGTGCAGCAGCCAACATGTGTGAAATGAGGCTCATTTGTGGTCTTAACATGATTGTATATTGTACAGTAGTATGAGGCGTAGAGAGTGAAAAAAAACTTGAATCCGAGTAATCCAAAGAATGGACAAGTTAAAACTTTCATTGTATATTTAACATGATTTAAAAACTGAATGACTGTCTTTCCTCGATGAAATGCAAAAGGAGATATTTTGAATTTCTGAGCTGCTCTTTTATATAGAACTGAAAGCAAATAGTGACTAAAAACTGACTGATACATCCCAGCATTTAAGATATTAATATTAAAATCTATTCCTCCATTTAAAGTTCCCCAAACATTAAAGCTTGAAAAAGTAATCCATATGAATCAATCAGCTTAATCCAAGTTTTCTGAGAAGACATGATCACTTTATTTGATGCACAGAGTTGGGGAAAGTTACTTTTAAAAGTAATGCATTACAATATTGCATTACTCCCTAAAAATGTAACTAATTGTGTTAGTTACTTTTTATGGAAAGTAATGTGTTACATTATTTTGCATTACTTTTTCTCATCTGTGCTGGGCTTGGTTTAATTTTAATATAAAAAGTTAAAATGTAAATGTAAAATTTTTGCCAAATGTAAAAGCCCTTTCACACCAAAAGTGAAGTGAATAAGCCTCAGACATAAAGGTCGGGTTTGCTTAAACCTTTCGGTTGTGCTACCATTCTACCATTCTCAAATTTAGGCCCTAGCCCGGCCCTGGCCCGAGACGCTCAGGCCCTAGCCCGGCCCGTGTCGAACAGCTTTTCAGAAGTACCGGCCCGAGTCTGACCCGAGCCCGTCTTTTTTCCCCCTTCTCCCAAAACAGCTTATACTACTGTTTCGGCTATTAAAATAGTTAAGTTTTGTATGTAATGGCAAAATGATTATATTTTGTTTTGTTTTTTTATTAAGTTAATTTAGAAAAACGTTTGGAGCATTTTTGTTTGTTACGTTAAATAAAAGTTTTTGTTTTTTAAAGTAATGACCAAGCGGCCAGCGGCAGACAGTGAGCTGATCATAGCCTATGTTTGATCAATTTAGCCTTCTCAAATCATCACGACTTGCCTAAAATAAAATCTATAGATATACTAAAACAGCTAAAGCATATAACAATGTTTAAACATTAAACCTGCGTTAGGCTATAATAATAATAATGTGCGCTAGCCTATATCCAAGTTTGTGCAAGAGTGGAAGCTAAAGCACGCTCTGCAGGACATGGAGGCACCAGGGCAATCACCTGCATTTTTTTTCAGTGGAAACAATTTAAAATAGCCTTCGCCGTCATTTTTTTCTGATAAAGGTAAAAGTAGCCTAATACATCATTCAGAACTGTAAAGGGTCTACTTTTATTTGTGTGAACTCACAATATCAACAAAACGTTGTGCTATAAAACAAAGAAAACAAACATGATGCGCTTTCTGCCGTCTCGTCTTGAACAGGAGCGTTTCACAAAAATGAACTGAAGCTGAGCAAATGCATGCCTCACAGACATGATAAATATATCTATTGAAAGCTTTAAATTACCACTTAATGAAATAAAAAAAATCGAAAACTCTTTTATTATAATCATAATCAATAAAGATGCATTTCTCTCTAAAGGCGTGTCTAATGAGGAGATGGAAAGTCAGGATCAGCAACTTCATCCTTGCGAAACGGACTCAGAAAACACTAGTTTATTAGTAAATAATTCAAATATCTCCTTACTATTTTCCCTGGACACATTCATGGTAATTACCTTTGCTGGGGCTTTGCGGCAACCTTTAGCCTATTGCGTGTATTTGAACGCAGAACTCTTCAGCTGCGCTGACGGCACTCGCTGCTGCTGCTGCGGGACACTAAACACCGTCGAGCTGCTCAAGCTGCTTGTCTCGTGTTGTTTCCACCAGCGCGCCAGTTTTTTTTATCACTAATTGATGGATGTCTAAAATATAAAAATAAGGAGAAACCTAAAACAGGCCCGAGGCCCGGCCTGTGTCTGAACTATTACGTGAAAATTGGCCCAAAGCCCGGCCCTAGGGATGTAAAAATTCAGGGCCTGTCGGGCCTGGGCTGAAATGCAGGGCTCTAGTCTCTCTCAAGATCTTGGTTAAGCCTCTCCATTTGCCCATTGGACTCCGGGTGGAACCTAGAAGATAGACTCACTGTAGCCCCCAGAGATTGACAAAATGGCCGCCAGAATCGGGAGGAAAATTGGGGTCCTCGATCAGAGACGATGTCTTATGGGATACCAAAGACTCAAAAGACATGGTTTATAACCAATTCAGCAGTTTCTTTAGCTGTGGGTAGTTTGGTTGCACGTGGGACATGCATTTACAAATGTTGTCGCATCCTCCTTGATAATTGGCCACCAAAATCATCTTTGGAGGAACTCAAGAGTGCGAGAAGTACCAGGATGACAGGTGAGACGAGAGGAGTGTCCCCACTGGAGTATCTAGGAGCGGACAGCTTTTGGGACAAACAGACAGTGGGTTGACCCCTCTCCTGGGTCAGGTTCTTGGGCTTGGGCTTGTTTTACAGTATTTTCCAGATCCAACCTGATAGGAGCTATTATCTTGGAACTGGGGATAATCAATAGAATCTTCCTGAGGAGTGTTTACATATACTCGGGACAACGCATCTGGTTTTAGGTTCTTAGAGCCGGGCGGTAGGATAAGATGAACTGGAATTGGTTGAAGAATAAGGACCAACGTGCCTGGCGGGGATTGAGTCTCTTTGCCTGCTGAATGTATTCCAGATTTTTGTGGTCCGTGAGTACTTGAAATGGGTTTTTGGCCCCCTCGAGCCAATGCCTCCACTCTTCAAGCACTAGCTTAGCTGCCAGTAGCTCTCGATCCCTTACCTACATGATAGTTCCTCTCAGTCGGTGTAAGGCGGTGGGAAAGGAATGCAAAAAGGGTACAAAAGGAACAACAATAACCAAGCAAAGATAAAAAGGAACTGATCAGCCTAAATACATGAGACACGTGAA
The DNA here is from genome assembly GCA_021397915.2 of Tor tambroides. Taxonomy (NCBI): domain Eukaryota; kingdom Metazoa; phylum Chordata; class Actinopteri; order Cypriniformes; family Cyprinidae; genus Tor; species Tor tambroides. The sequence goes on along the minus strand of JAFVLL020030253.1, from coordinate 1,068 downwards.
AACAATAGCACTGAATACAAGATGCACAAGTTTGACATGGGAATACTATGGGACCTCTAGTGGCCAAAATAAAACATTACAAAGCAAAAACTCTGACAAAGGTGTGCTGTCTGTTTGACTGAATCCAACTCCATTTTGAGAAATGAGATCCTCTGCATCAGGGAGAGTTTGCTCTTTTCCCAGTTGACCCGAAGACCCAACTGGCTTGAGTTGCCTGAGCACATGGTCCCTGTGCTCGCACAACTGATCCCGAGACTGTGCTAGTATGAGCCAGTCGTCAAGATAGTTGGGATAGAGGATAGAGGATGGATAGAGGATGCGAACACCTTGCACTCTCAGGGGAACAAGAGCCCCCTTTTTCAACTTTCATGAAGACACGGGGGACAAGGTCAGCCAGAAGGGTAAGACCTTGTACTGATATGTTTGTCCTTTGAACATGAACTGCAGAAAGCGTCTGTGGTGCAGAAGGATCGAGCCATGAAAGTACGTGTCCTTCAGGCCAATCGCTGCAAACCAACCTCAGGGACAGATGCATCCGAAGAGGCGTTTTTGCGTCAACATCTTGAACGGTAGCCTGTGAAGGGCCCGGTACAAGACACGCAGATCCAAGATTGGCCGTAACCCACCACCTTTCTTGGGTACATTGAAGTAGGGGCTGTAAAACCCCGCCTTCATATCAGCTGGTGGGACCGGATCTATCGTATCTTTCGCCAGTAGGAAAAAGTGGATGCCCCTGAACTTGGGGGGACGCAGGGTGAACTGAATCACATAGCCGAGTCTGATGGTCTGAAGGAGCCAGAGAGATGGGCTGGACAGCGCTAGCCAGGCTCCCAGAAACCGTGCAAGCGTGACCAGCGGAACCACCAATGTACCCACAGTGAGGCAGCGAGGTGGAATGCAGGGGCCCGGCTTGGGCAGCTCTTTTCTGTGGGTGGACCGAAGCGGGGTTTGAGTGTGTGGTGCAACGCTTACCTGATTCCACGGTTGGGCAGAGGCTGCATGAGTAGGGCCTTTGATAGCGCTCTCGAACCGCCCACTGCTGCATGCTGGCGACAGAGGAGGATGAGT
>JAFVLL020030252.1:0-57288 GCA_021397915.2 Tor tambroides | reverse complement strand
TTTAAAAAAAAAAAAATTACAGATGTGGATATAATTCATCTGCTAAAAAATATTTTGACTTTGCAAAAATGGCTTAGAAAAGTAAGAACTCTAATGCTTTGACATGAAGTTTGAAGACATTTAAATGACTTTTAAGTGTCGAAATACTTTTTTCCGTCCCTGTATGTGGTTTGATTTCAAGCACAAAAGCAGGTGATTTTTCAGATTTTTCTCGTCTCTTAAGCTTTTTATCCTGCTGTCAGTCCGCTTTCGTCCGCTTCACGCTTTTCTTATCATACTCACGTTAGCATTGCCCTCGCGGTCCACCGATCATCTCTGTGTACATGTATTCTCCTCAAATATAAGTAAACAAAAGAAAAAAAAAGTATGAAATGTCGTTGCAATTCTCGGTGTGGGTATAACGCATGTAAATGTCTGTTTTGGGTGGAGTTTCTATGGATGTGTGATTATCGTGATGGAGCGCTGCTGGTGTCGGGATCATTTCCCCTCGTGATTCCCGCGCTGAACTGCAGAGATTCACATTCGGAGGGGACTGAGATAGAGGTCTGGCGTGGAGGACGGGTCGGACAGGGGCTGATGGAAAGGTTTCTCAGTGCCGGATAATAAGGAAGCCTGTTTCTGCCACAAAATTTAAAAAAAATAAATAAATTTTAACTTTTTCGTCTCAAAATTCTGACTTTTGCTAGATATAAACTCAGAATTGTGAGATATAAGCTCTGATTTTTCTTTTTCTTTTTTTCAGAATTCAGAGTTTACATCTCAAAATTTTGAGTCTATTTATTTTTCATCTTGCAATTCTGTTTTTTGTTATTGCAAGTTCATTCAGACTTCTCAATATTGCTAGTTATCTCACAATTCAGTTTTTTCAGAATTGCAAGTATATATATCAGAATTCTGAGTTTATATCTTGCGATTCTCAATTTACGTCTCAAAATTAAAAAATAAAAGGTAATTGCGAGTTTATATCTTACAATTTGGACTTTTCATCTCAGAATTGCAAAGTTATATCTCATATTTCTGACTTTTTCTTGCAATTCTGAGGGGAAATAAAATGACAGAATTGAGATATGACTTTTTTTTCTCACAATTCTAATTTTTTTCTCAAAATTCTAAATTGACATCTTGGAATTTCAAGTTTATATCTCATGATTCTCACATTTTTTCTCAGAATTCTGAATTTATATCTCATATTTCAAGACTTTTCTTCTCAGTATTGCCAGTTTCTATCTCTCAATTCAGATTTTTTTTCTCACAATTGCAAGTTTATATTTTATAATTCTGAGTTTATATCTTGCGATTCTAAAATTACACACAAGGTTTTTCTCCGCCATTAAATAAAAAAATTAAGGTAATTGTGTTTTTTTTCTTAAAATTGTGAGTTTATATCTAAAACAAATATATATAAACTGTTAAAAAACACATTTACCTTTTACATTCTCTTATATTTTGTGGTGGAAACAAGACCTTGGCTGTGTCTGAAAGCTAGAAAATGCTCTACACAAGCAGTCAAAGTAGAAAGCATCAAGGCACATAAAAACTAGGTGTTTGTCTAACACGGAAACTAGCTGTGAAAAATAGTTTAATTAAATCGCAAACTTAAATAAAACTCTGCCCAACAAACCCTGCTTGTAAATGCATTTTCTCTCCAGTTCCCAAACACTTCCCTTGTCTGTGTTTACTAACGACTTACTTATAGTTGTCTGTGCATATTAAACTGAGATGGAAGGAAGTAGTTTAACAGTTCACCTTCAAATATTTGCTTGATTATCTCTATAATTCCTTCAGGTTTGTTCTAGATCATTGCACAAGATGTCATAGTGCTTTTGTTTGCGGTTTACTTTGACTTTGGAGGTACTTTCATACAAAACTCACTGACTGAACAGTAAAAATCATAACGGTTTTCAAATGCTGCTCATGTCTGCCAATATAAAAGTGGATTTATTCCAGATTAGATGCCAGTACTGCACAATGTTGACTAATTATCATTTGTCATAGTGTTAATTAACAGTAAAAGTTGAGACAGTAAAGCTGCTTTATCCAGTTGGCCACTAGATGGCAGTGCCAAATCACTCTGCATGATGCTTTTAGTAGTTTTATGTACATTGTGCATTTATTTAATTCAAAAAATACTGCACAGGTAGCTCTCCTTAGTCTTTAATATATATATATATATATATATATATATATTTGTTATATTAAGATAGTAGTTTATTTAGGAACAGAAGATGGCTAGGTTGAGATATTTGTCCACTAGCATTTTCCCTGTTAAATAAGTGGTTTTATACCTGGTTTATTTGGTATACCAACCTGACCAAGCTGGTTGACCTGGTGGTTTACCAATCTGAGCAGCTGACAAGTTCTCATAACCTGTCTAAAACCAGCCTGACATGTGGAAACCAGCCACTTTAGGCCAGTTTACGCAGTTGCTTTCAGTATTGCATGTGTTTTTTGTTTGTGTTGCATTAGCCCTTGATAACTGAACTATGTACAGAGCTTTTAAAAACTGAATGTCAGTGTCTGTTGATACTGTGTATCTGGAGACAACATTTCGAGACAGTTTGCATGTAGAAGTAGACGGTAGAATGATAGATAGTCCAACTATTAGTAGTCAGATACTGTAAATTGTATGAAACGAATATAAATTGTGAGAATATATAAGCTTGTTATCGGTACTGTGTATCACTAATGTCGCGAGATTGTTCTCATTACAAATTCAGAAGAAATTTAAAACCACTTCAGGCCAGAAACAAATGTACGTGCAGACATGAGTGTTTGGTGTTATTGAGATACTTAGCTATAAACGTCAACAGTTTACATCACTTTCTCCACAATATTGCCTCACCATGAAAGAGAAAAATGACCACAGAGAACGTTGCGTTGGGTCTTGCACCATAGACACTGCATTTTAAAGACAGCGTATCTGTCTTCGACCGTTGTGGCATCTTGCTGCTTTTCAGCATTTTATGCGATTTTGTGCATTTTGAACTCTTGCTATAAAATATGTACGTTTTTTTTTTTTAAATAGAGCCCTTATAGAGAGGGTTTTGAGTCAAAGGAGCCAAAAACAGGCTAAAGATACACTCATAAAATATTTAGGCCTAAATTTAAGATTTATGTATTTGAATTGCATATACCTGGTTTATATATTTATCAGCAATAAATCTAATTTGTTTATTTCATACATTTGCACTAATTGAATATTGCTTGTTACACAGCTACAGTCATATTTTAACCATGTTCATACTTTTTACCCGAATAAATTTATTTTCACAATAAACATAATTCTAAACCAATGGAATGAATGCATTTTGAAAATATGATCCTTTAAATAAAATTAAATGTATGCAAATAATTAATAATAAATCATTTAAAAATCATTTTTGTTACTTGAAATAAATATTAAAAATTTGAAAATTAAAGTTTAAAAAAAATTGAGTTTATAAAAAATTTGAAAATTAAAATATAAAAAAGTTTCAGCTAATTGCCAAGGCAGCATTTTTGAAAAACTAAACTAAAACTGTACTAAAAATGTTATATATATATATATATATATATATATATATATATAAACCTACTAAATTACTAAAACGTTAAGCAAAATTAAAATGAAAATTTTTCAAAATATTAATAAAAACTAAAATTAATATTTGAATTATACTAAAGTACCACTGGGAACAGTTTATAATAAATTACACCATTTTTATGCCTTTTTTAAAATAAATCTGACCTGTTCCGTTTATGTATGACTGACAAATATGCATCACATTAAATTAATTAGTTCGTTATGTTAAACTGTGCAATCCAAATGCATGGAAGTTTCATATGCAATTCAGATGCATAAATATGAAATTTAAGCCTATTTTCTGAGTGCAGTTATGATGCATGCATAACAATATTTGATGCATGTAGTATAGATAGATAGATAGATAGATAGATAGATAGATAGATAGATAGATAGATGTTGTTGTCCTGCGTTTACAGTAATTCCATCTGAGGGATTTGCAAGAAATAGATGGTTTTATGTCAATCATTTGCACATGTTTGAATAAGAATTCACTAATTACTAATGTGCATAATTAGGACTAATTAAGTTGTCAGAACAGCACACAGGCATTAAGAAGACATAAGAGGGCCAGTTCCTCAGAAAGCAGCGGGTGATGGAGCCACCACGGCGCATTTCAATAAGCGCTTTATTCCGACTCTCGCCCAATGTCAACAACACATGCTGTTTCTGCGCAGATCGGGACGTCACTTTCGGCTGCTTTCTGAAGGACACAGTGGCCTTTCCAGCCAAAATCACCCCGATCCCAGCGTCCTCCAGACCTCCACCTCAGTATCTCTGTAATATAGCTGTTTGTTTGTGTGTGTGTGTGTGTGTGAGAGTGAGTGTGTGTATGTCTGTACATTCTCCGGCCTTCTTACGGCAGGCATGATGAGTCGTGATTCTGTTTCAGACAAATGGATTTTATCCCCCTTATAACTGTCTTCGAGAAATCAATGACGCAACTGAAGAACAGCGGAAAATAACAGAACGTTGTCTTCCACAACGACGCATTCTGTGCTGTGATGTAACGTTTCTTTGAACGTCATTTGTTTTACAGTTCTCCCTGTCCTTTGTTTTTAGGTGTGTGTAAATTTTTTAATCCACAAAAAGGAGAAAAAAAGTCAAGAATTTAAATGGAAGGAGAAAAATAAAGCGAATTTTGTTTTTAACATAACGCTGCTGTGAGTCGCTGTGTTTTCTTTGGTGTGTTGCTGATCTGGGTTATTTTAAGGTCTCTGTGGCTTCGACGTGACGCTGCTGTAGTTTCCTCCGACGCACAAGATGCACGTCTCACAAGGACTTCGTGCTAGTTGACCACACACAGTATGATTCAGAATTTACTCATGCTCACACCTTCATGACTTTCTTCTGTGGAAGACAGAAAAAAAAAATGCAATAAAAATAAAACAATTAAATTAAATAATAATGATTATATAATAACAATGAAAGTAATGAAATAGAAATTTAAAACAAATAAATAAAAAAAAAAAGAAGAAATTTCCATTAACTCATCAAAATAATTTAACCGATTTGAACTTGGTTTTTAAGTCAGATTAATCTTATTCAAATTTGCTGAATGAAATACAACACTTCCTGCTAATTTTGGTCTGCTGATTCCCAAAGTAGTGTCTGTTTTGCTCAAGCACTTCACACATTTTCACAAAAAAAAAAAAGAAAAAAAGTGCATTTTGTTGCATTTTTGCTCTCGACAGCCATTTGTGTGGTGAAGAAATCATTTAATCAGCAGAAAAACACCACAAAGACACAGTTTGAGTTCTGGTCAGCAACAGAAGAAAATACAAGCATTGCAATGTTTTCTGCTACATCTGTGGGTGTTTTACTACATTCAAACAGAATTTTGGGGAAATTTGATGAATAATTTCGTGGAAAAAAATGTTTATTTAAAGTTTTTGACATTAAATGGTGTATTTTCCCACGCTTTTGCACATTGTAAACTAAATGATAAATGAACATTTTTTAACATTTGACTGCAACTTATTTTGATTAAATCATTTTTCTTGATATTTTAGAACTCGGCTTTAGGTTTTTTTCTCTCTCTCTCTCTCAAGATGCAGGCCTGTGCGATGCTTAAAAACTTTAGTTCAGTCGCTGCCTTAAATGTTTAAGTTGAAGTTGGTGGAATTTTTTATGATAAAAGTGAATCAAGACTGTCACACGCCAACAAATGCCCTAAAACCACCTTAAAGTAGTGTGCACTATATTTCAGGTCTTTTGATAGTCATACGTTAGCTTTATGTTAGGAGCAGACTGAAATTTTTAAGGCATTATTCACAGATCAATCATCTTTTATGGTGCTTTTTTTTTTGTCATTTTTAGAGCCTCATCATCTTTCATTGTGTGCAAATGTCAGAGATACTGCTAAACCTGTCATTCTGTGTGTAGAAGAGAGAAAGTCATACAGGTTGGGAACAAATGAAGACTATTTCTATATTGCTTTAAATGTGACGTGTCATTTTCACACCATAGCAGCAACAAGTTCATCGGTGTTTTAAAAGCATCAAGAAGTTTGCATCTTCTAGGCATCAGTCTATGACTGACTTAGAGATGTGTGAAAGTATTTTGGCATCCAATAATGACACTTCATATGTTTTGGGAACGTTATTTTAGCAAGTGATTCTTCGAAAGAGAATTTCATATTATTTTCACGGTCCATGCTGTTTTATTTTCCCCTTTCTTTTTTTATCTCTTCCTCAAAGTGCAGGGTTGTGGCTTTATTTGTATTTTTCACATCCTTTGATATCATCTTTATTTGTTTTGCAAGCCGCTGCGGGGAATAATATTGCATGAGCATGAAATTATCCAATTATGTTCAAAAGCTTTCACCTTTTAATGTTCACAAGATTTAATTCAGAATATTTGGTGGAATGTATTTTATCAACTTTATTGAAATGCATGAGTAATTTAGATTTGGCTCAACTATTTGTGTCAAATAGCCAAATAAAAATGCAGCTTTCAGTCAGACTTTATGGTTTAAAAGAAGTCAGCTTTTATATTGCAATTAACTTGAATCAAATCAAATGATTTTTTGTTCTTTGGTTAAGGTCTCTAATTTAAATAATTAAATTAAAACTTATAAAAATTCATTTATTATTTATATTTAAGTGAATAATTATATACACATAAGTATTTGAAATTATAATAATGAATAATAATAATTTAATATAACTTAATAAATCCTTTTAAAATAAAAACAATACAAATAAAACACTTTATTTAAATTGTTAATAATCCATATAATTAATTTATATATATATATATATATATATATATATATATAATTTAATAATTATATATTATTAACACAATGAATAAAAAATAATAAAATTAATAATTCATTATAATAAATAATTTGATATTATAAAAAATAATAATAATAATAATAATAATAAATAATTTGAAAATAAAAGGAATCCTAATAAAACACTTTATTTGGATTGTTAATAATCCATATAATAATATATAATTCATTAATATTCATATTTAATTCAATACTTATAATACTTGTAATTAAAATGAATAATAATCATCAGTTAATAAATAATATCAATATTATTAATAAACCATTTTAAAAGAAACACGATCCAAATAAAACACCCTATTTGGATTGTTAATAATCCATATAATAAGGAATTTATTACTTATAATTAATACATAGTAATAATAATTAATAATACTAAAATATAACTAATAATTATATACATATAGTAATTACAATTAATAATAATTAATAAATTATTTTAATAATAAATAATTAGCAAATAAGAACAATCCAAATAAAATTTAATAATTCATATAATAATAATAATAATAATGATAATAATAATAATAATAATGAATTTGTTTACCGGCCCATCGTGTGACAGTTACCCAATATCAGACAACCATGGACATGCAAATGTGTTGTTAAATTACTGAAAAATGTACTTTAAAATTCAGGGGTTATTCACATAATTATTGTAGGTCAAAGGGGTTCAGCTGACAAAACCAAGTTTGTGAATCCCTGATCTAACACATCACCAGACATCTTCACTGGTTACAAAGAGTTAAACGCGCTGTGTACGTGTCTGGTGCAGACAGTGCTATACTTTTTCCCAGCAGTCAGACTGAATGTATTGACAGTATACCGTAAATGTGTTGTGCACAAACAGGAAGGCTGAACTTCAAAGAGACCACCATCACAAATAAAAGCCACTAATTTGCTTTTAGTTCTCTATTTTGACAGAAACTGAAGACCAGCCTGGAATAATCCAGACTGACTCAAGAAGAGGAAGTGAAACGACAGCTATAAAATACTGAACTGAATCTTTCTGAATGGACGTGATCCTAATCTGATTTCTACATTCAGCTGACTCAGCAAAACTACCAGCGCTTCCGCAAGACTCGTTTACCGTCAGGTCTCTGTGTGTGTGTGTGTGTGTGAGAGAGAGAGAGTGTGTGTGCGTGCGTGTGCGTGTGTGCGTGCGTGCGTGCATGTGTGTGTGTTTGACATGATCCAGCTGTAGGTGTCATATCCTACATTTGTCTCTTTCCACTGATCTCACTAGTGCAAAAAGCCCCTCAAACAGAGAGGATCAGTATCAATTTATCGATTCTTTTATTGTCAAAACACTCAATTAAAATGGCATCTGAGCATTTGAGTTTTGCAATATAAATTTTAGGAAGAATTCATTTCCATTTCTTTGATTCATTTCTTCAAAGTCAGGTTAATTCTGCAGCTACACTGATGTTCAGAAGTTTGACTTTCAGTAAGATTTTTTGCTTTTGGAAGAAGATTCTTGTGCTCACCAAAGCAGAGAATAGTCAAAATATGTGAAATATTATTACGATTTTAAATAACTGTTTTCTGTTTGAATATATTGTCAAATGTAATTTATTTTTGTGAAAAAAATGCTGCATTTTCAAGAAACATTTCTAATTATTATCAATGTCCAGAACAGTTTTGCTGCTTAAATAAATTTAAAATAGTCAAAAATTGTGAAATATTATTACCATTTTAAATAACTGTTTTCTGTTTGAATATATGCTCAAATGTAATTTATTTCTGTGATCAAAGCTGAATTTTCAGCATCATTACTCCAGTCTTCAGTGTCACACGATCCATCAGAAATCATTCTAATATGCTGGTGAAAGCATTTATTTGAAATAGACAACTTTTGTAACATTATAAATGCCTTTACTGCCGTTTTTGATCACTTTAATGTATTCAGATTTAATGCATGCAAAATCATAGTGATCCTAAACTTTTGAAAGATGTGAACAAAAGTTTGATTCTGATTGATCATGTCAGAGTGATTTTCATGTGAACTTGTCTCAAAACATTGTTGTAATTATGGGGTTTTTCTTTAAACTTGCTGAGGGGGGTCTGTTAATTAGAAAATTACAGCAAATTGGTACAGACAGTGAAGGTTGAATACATTTTCTTTTGTGCACGGTTTGTACGCTTTTCCATCATTCTCTGTGGCTGCAGGAGAATGATAAAATACCCAGATGAAGCATCAATTACAATCCTAATGCGCATCCTTTGCTCTTCATTATATCGCGCTGGTGCTAAAAGCTTCCCGTGTTTGTCGGGAAGTGAAAGAAATTGCCCAACGAGTCCATTTTATTCCAAACAAAATCACTTGAACGCACATCACGGCATAATTACGATTTCCCAACATCCCTGGAGACTTGATTGTGAGGGAAAATCTGCAAAATCAATTTAAATATGGTACAATGGATCCAAAAGCACTGCACTAGCTGAAAGCATCATCGAATTAGCCAACGATATTTAATCAGCAGTTACGTAAGCGGCGGAGGATGCTCAGCTTCTGCAGTTTTTCCCGCTGTGAACGTGTTAGTGTTTATCTTTGGCTTGTTCCAGCTGACCCTCCAGAGCCCTGCATCTTCTCCTAAAGTTTCCCACTAATCCAAACACAGCTGAGAGGAGCCTGCTGTGTGTCATCCACCGACAAAAGACTACGTCTCTTTGCTTTTCCGAGGTCTGTTAGTGGACAGGATCCCAGATCCACACAGAAAGAGTTTGACCCTAATAACACAACTGCATATCACCGCCACTGTCACAAGAAATGTGTTTAAAGAAACAGTTCACCCAAAAAAGAAAATCTGCTGAAAAGCACTCACCTTGAGGCCATCTGAGATGTAGAGGAGTTTACTGCCATCAGATTTGAGAGCAGCACTGCATCACTCTGCTCACCAATGGATGGCCTGTGAATGGCGCCGCCAGAATGAGAGAAATGTTGATAAAACATTAGCCATCCACAGCAATCCACACCATTCCAGTCCATCAGTTAACATCTTGAGAAGACAAAAGCTACATGTTTTGAGGAAATAAATCCATTATTAAGACATTTTTAACTTTAAACCCTTGCTTCTGACTAAAATATGAGTCCATAATAACGCTTCCTCCAGTGAAAAATCTCCTGTTTTCCCTCACATCAAAATCCAGCCACATATTAGTTTAGAGCTATTTTAGACTGTTTTCACTTGTAAACAGTGCATATTTCTCTCCTGATTCATACCAGACGACTTTTTCACTGGAGGAAGCAATATTATGGATTATGGATTACAAACATGCAGCTTTTCACTTCACAGGATGTTAATTGATGGACTGGAGTGGTGTGGATTACTTGTGGATTATTGTGATGTTTTTATCAGCTGTTTGGGCTCTCCTTCTGACGGCACCCATTCACTGCAGAGGATGAGCAAGTGATGCAATGCTACATTTCTCCAAATCTGATGAAGAAACAAACTCATCTACATCTCAGATGATTTCAGGGTCAACAAATTTTCATTTCTGGCCAAACTGTTCCTTTAAGGAGTTTAATTTACATGCTCTAGGGTGCATGAGCAACACATTACGTCACATCACAACACTATTTTATTCCAGTTATTTCTGGTCTAACCTGAGATGACTCATAGAAACTCATTGTTCCATGCATATGGATATTGTCACCTTTTACTATAATTCATCTGTTCAGCTCCTGAAAGTCCTTCACACACTCAGACCTTGAGTTTTTTTAGAAGCAAAACCCACTGAGGTGACTGGATGCTTGAATATGCTCAAAATTGGAGTCATTTCCAGGCTGAGTGTATTTATTACTGCAGGTGGGCAGGTAATGGTGGAGATAGTAGTTGTGAGAAAATGGAAATCGTTTATTTGATGTATAGCGGTTAGATCCTGAAATAAAGTTGACAGCATTATGAATCTTACGCGGTGCAGAAACGTTAAAGAATATTAGATGTCTTAAACAGAACTGGTGTAAATGAGATCCCAGATAGGTTCGGTTAAATCAGATGCTCATATACAGATAACATTTGATGTGTCTGTGAAATGAGACTTTTTTTTATAATTTCACGTTTAACACACTCATGCTCATTAATGTTCTGGAGTTGGATTCACAAGAAAAAAAGTTAAGAAAATTCTTATGAAATTCTTGTACAGTTCTTGAAAAGTTCTCAGAAATTTCTTAAGAACATCATCACTTCTTTCGTAAGAATGACTTAACAGCGTTTGATATCTGATCATTTATTATCCAACTCATGAGGTTGCCTTGTCTAATACACTGCTGAATCTTCAGTATTTGTCAATTTATTTATTTATTTTTTTAGCAATCACCTGCCAATCATTTATTTAATGTAATGTGTGTGAGATTCTCATTTAATAAAATTATGTAATATCAGATGTAGTATTTAATATTCATTATTTAAGGCAACCCAAAAAAATTTATAAAATATCTTACTATACCTTTGAGGATTTAAGACAAGTTTACGTTATTTATAATGATGTTTAAAATCAGTGGGGGTTTTTTCTGTTAGAAAATAATTTTAAAAAATTTAAAAACAAATAAAAAGTGGGATTTGATAAGAATTGTATTAAGAAAATTTTGTGAATTCAATTCCTGATGTATAATAATAATAATAATAATAGTAAAATATTTAATAATAAAAAAAGAAATAATAATAAAAGATTTAATAAGAATTTTCTTGAGAATGTTCTGTGAATCCAATTCCTGGAGTACTGTAAAATAAAAAAATAAAAAAATAAATAAAACGAATGAATGAATAGAAGGATTTAATAAGAATTTTATTAATAATCACTGGACTTGCCAAAGTTTGCCAGGCTCAAATATATAAAATACTTGATGCTCAAAATTTGTTCTCAAACTATGATCAGAATTTATGTCCATCTTAATGTAATAAGTACTGATTATTCCACAGACAGAAGTGCAGACATATTTCCATCGCTTTGTATGTACATCTGTTCATGGAGACTGACATATTCTGAATGAGTTGGCCCAAATAAGCTCTAATATGGGCCAGAATTTATGCCGGCAGTCAAACGTCTGGCTTTTGTGAAACTAGCTGAAGTGAAAAGAGAGGAAATACACCAGACCACTTCTGTATATGTGGCGAGTCAAACATCCTTCCACCTCGCTCTTCATTATTACAGAATTCGCATACAAACTGGAGCAATAACTGTTTATATCAACATGTTTCCTGAATGATGCTCTATAAGGAACTAAGCCAAACATTCGAGGGTTTTTCTGTCTCCACACGTGCTTCTGGATCTGTATGTACACTCCTGCCTGGCTGTCAAAGACAATAACCCTTTGCAAATATTTGTCGCGTTTATAACAGAGACACGAGATTAGTGGTTAATAGGTATTATGGACCAAGAGGAAATTTGCCATAAACATTTTATGACATAAAAGACACCAGATGATTTAAACATTTGGCACAGTCTTGCTGTAATATAATACAGTTAATATTTTATGAAACGACACTTTGGTACAGTTTCTTTGGAACAATATGTACAATAATAATACAGTCACATTTTCATTATTTACATATATAATGCATTTAAAGGTGGAGTTTGTGCTACAAGTGACAGAACTGCCAAAATAAGGTTAAAGTTTTCAAACACACAGGGAAACAATAAAAGTGCCAAAAATTAAATCTATCTATTAACTTAGTCATTATTTTTGCAGTTTTGATGTTAAAATAATTTGTTTTTAAACAGCTTTCACAAAACACTCAGGGTGCAATGTTTTCACCACTCAATATTTCACACACACACACACACACACACACACACACACACACACACACACACACACACATTTAAAAGTCTTTATGATTATTTAATAACTTGTTTAATTTATTAATGTTAGGTTTTTTTATATAGTTATATAAAATAACTATAAAAATCCAAAATTAATAAATTATAATTGTAATATTTTTTAAATATGTGAATACATTTTCTTGAATTTAAATAAAATATCATTTTAAATGCTTTTACAAATATATATTACATTTTTTAAAAAATATATATTTTTTGTTTGTATTTTGAAATATATTTAAAGACTAATATTTATTTATTTAGGCCACATGGGTCTTAACACTTCAGGGGAATCAATCTATATATTGGCTTACTTATTTTGACATGAAAGCAAGTATTTTAACATCAAAATAACGGCACACTTCATCTTTCAATCAATCAGGAATTACTATACAGGGCTCATTTTCTTCATTTATTTCACCATTAATTTCTGTGGTGCAAGTTTTGCCACTTCCAGGACACTTGAAATGAAGAAGTGTCTATCATGCGTCCTCCATCAAACACGCACACAAACCATCAGAAAACCACACTGTCAGTTTCCAGATAAGCATCGGCCTTTAGAAGTGAAAACCTTTCAAATATTTACGTGACATGCTTGAGAGCGGCGCTTCTGTTGACCTTCATACGGCCGACGGCTGTGGCTCGTTTATCCCGGTGATCAATGTACTCATACTGCTGTCGGTTTATATTCAATAAAGTGAATGATGACAAGTTTGTTATAAAGATGAGGTCATACTATGGATGAATAAACACACTATACAAAAGGGAGTTTATCCTTTGTTTGCCGACACTTAATTCGGTCTCTGTGTACACAGGTTTGGTTACAGTGTTTTCTTACTACACGTGAGTTGTGTTGTTTTGGCATTCTTTGTCGCCTCCGTCTTACAAGGAAGTGGAGTAAAGTTTACCATGCTGCATTTGTGTACAGAAAATAATTGCACGGTCGATCCCTGGCCTAAATGAAAAACCCCTGGTCAAAGTGCGTTCATGATCTCCTGTGGCTTCGGGAGACTGTTTTTCTCAGTTTCAGGAGGCTCCTTCCTGGAGCTCCATAGGATTTGTGGGCACCAACATCTACCCCAAATGCCCCTCATCATCGCCCCAAGTGTGTCTCTAACAGCTGCAGAAGTGAAATAAAAAATAATTGGGTCCAAACAAGCATTGAACGTGCTGAGAAGAAGAGCTTTGTCTCTCCAAGCAGGGCTTGACTTGGTTATGAAGCCGACCACGTGGGAGACGTTGTAGGGTCCAAAACAGAGCACAAACACCAACAACGTTCCCAAAGCCAATCCAATCGCCCTCAGCCTTCTCCGCCGGCCGATGTTTGGCAGCTTCAAAAGAATGCGGATGAAGTTTATATAGCAGAAGCTGCAAATAAGTAAGGGAACGCAGAAAAGGACAATGCATAACTCCAAGCGTACAGGCAAGAGGATCTTGAGTTGAGCGTCGGTGAACCCCTCATAGCAGACGTTCCTGGATGGCGGGACCGTCCCGGATGGGTCATAGTAGGGCACGATGTAGACGATGCTGAGATGGAGGATGGAAAGCACCCAAATGAAGATGCTGGCGAACACGGCGTAGATGGGTCTTCTCCACAGGGAGTGCTGGATTGGAAACGCCACGCCGAGATAGCGCTCCACGCTCACCGCGGTCAAGAAGAAGGTGCTGTTGTAGATGGTCATGTAGAAGACAAAACCAGACAGCGGACATAGAAAGTACTGGATATTCCACACCATATTATTGGCCACTTCTTGCATCTTAAAGGGGAGGAAGATGAGGAAGAGCAAGTCTGAGATGATCAGGTTAAGGAGGAGGATGTCGATGGGTGCCGGTTTTCTCCAGACCTTGCGGCTGAGAGTGTAGAAGGCAAAGACGTTGGCCGGGAAGCCGGTGATGAACGTGACGATGTAGACGGTGAGGCACAGATAATAATCACAGTTTTGCATGGTTGCTGTGTTCCATACAGTCCACAGGAGAAGGAGGCCTCAGCAGAGCTGGATGTTTCAGTCCTGGAAAATGGATGCTGTGTTAAAACCATGAAAAATATCAGTAATATAGATCAAGGGTGTCCAGTCCTGCTCCTAGAGGACCAGACGTTGTGCAGAGTTTGATCCCTCAACACACTTGCCTGGAAGTTTCTAGCAATCCTAAAGATTCTTAGTCACGAATTTAAAATTAAAACTACGCTTTCTCCACATTTTTGGATTAAATGACTTCTGATTAAATTTGGAAAAGGTTAAATTCACATTAGACACTTTGATAGTTAGTTGGCTAGTTTTTACTTTAGATGACCAGTCGTATCTTCAATACGCTTTCGAAAAAATTGCAACCATTGACAAAAAGCAACCATTGACTAAATCCCTTAAAAACTTTCTCCCGAGTGTGCCCGAGCATCAGATGTTTCATCTGCGACATCTGATCTTATTTTCATTAATACTTTTTGAGAATCTCTTATGCTTGCTTTGAAGAAAACCCACCAATATTTAAATCTCTAAATGGAACAAAACGGACTAATACTTAAGTGTCTGAACAGAACAAAACTGACCAACATTTAAATCTGTTCATAGAACAAAACTCACCAATATTTAAATATATTAATAGAACAAAAATCTCTCAATAGGACAAAAACAACCAATATTTAAATCTCTTGATGGAACAAAAACAACCAATATTTAAATCTCTTGATGGAACAAAAACAACCAATATTTAAAATCTCTCCATGAAAAAAAAAAATCACTTATTTGGCTTTGAATGCTCAGAAGTGTTCCAGACCACTGCAGCACAGATGCGCTAGACAACACTATAAATGCAATATAGCTAGATCTAAACTCTGGAGGATCACTTAATCATTTTATACTGTCTTATCACCCAGCCCTAAGACTTGCATTATGGTAAAGCGCTAAGGAATTATAGACATCACACTACGACTTTCTGTAAAGCTGCTTTGACACGGTGCATATTGTGAAAAGCACTACAAATAAATTTGACTCGACCTTGGCTAGCAGGTTCAGGAGTGTTTATTAAGGATTGCAGTGGATCTATAGGAGCAAGATCGGACACCCTTGATGTAGATCAAAGAGAGCTCACTGTGATGGTATACAAACTGTAAAACAATAACTAAACTCTATAAAACTACTGTATATTATGACCAGGCCTGGAATCTGCGCCCACAGAAAACTCTGCCAAAGATCAACACATCCCCAACTCCTTGCATAAATATTTTGGCGAATATGATGATTTAAAAGTGTAGAACTCTTGGCTCCGTTCAACATGTTTTACTTTGTTTAAATTTTATTGCATTCTGCAGAATTCCTAACGATTATCCTCCAAATTAAGCACAGAACGGCCTGATGATGACCAGAATTAGCAGTTATTACAAGAATACATCTAAAGGAAGTATTTAAACGCTTTATGAAGAAGGAAAAACAGAGTTACGCAAGCATCAAAAAGTGACAATAACACAAAAAGGGAACTCTTTTACAGCTCTAGCACGCTTGAAACCATCCCTGCTCTAATGTTGAGACAAAAAAGCAAACTCACCGCAAAGCACATTGGACCTCTCGGCTGTGCTTCTGTATTGACTCTCTCTTGTTTTTCAATAGAGACTAGGGTCTATCTGCTGACAACTTCCGCACCAGCTGTTTGCTTTCCATTTTCAATATTGAACACTGATAAGGGAAAATTAATAAATGTGGACTGGATCCAACCTGGCGTGCTCCTCAGTCTCTGGCGCTGTATGTGTACATGTGAGCAAGTCTATGCCGTCTTATTGGGATTTATACTGCTTCAGGGTGTGTGGGAGATGTGTTTAAAGATGACAGGTGTGCGCTTGCATATGTGGGTGTGACTGGGAGGGCAATGAAACAGTCTGGTCTTTCCTTCACTTTAACACTCGGCATCAAGGCTACCTCTCAAAGCGAACCATGTGACTGCATTTACAATCCCAAAACATCCCCTGAAACGAAAGTGAATTTAAAAAGAGGATAAGGCTGTATTTCATCCAGAGTTTGATGTTTTGGATGTCCTGCTTGAAATCGCTGACCTTAAAGTTGGAATGGCAACACTTACAAAAATGGTTCCTTATTGGTTCCACAAAGAATCTTTGCATTTCTTATAGTGGAAAAAAAGATTATTTACATTCTTATAAATAAAGGTTCTAAAAGAAGTTTGCCATAGAAGAACCATTTTTGGCTCCTCAAAGAACCTTTCAGTGAACGATGTTTTTAATAATCTAAAGAACCTTTTTTTTTTTTTGCGATGGAAAGTTTCCATGATTTTAAAGTACCTTCATGGAGCATTCAATGCCAATAAATAACCTTTGTTTTTAAGAGTGTTGATTACTAAAATGTGAAAAAAGGTTATGTTCACTGAGGTTCTTTGGGGAACCAAAATGGATCTTCTACCCCCTTTTGGAGCCTAAGAGTGTACAGTTAAGTCATTTTTATGTATACAGCGTGTTTCACAATACATGTTGCTTCAAATCACCAATACAGGCGGCGTTAACTTTGCACATGTCCGATTGTCAACAAAGACATTTCCTAGCAACCAAACTGTGGCAGATAAACGATGCTGTTCAATGCAAGCATGTACTCTACAGGTTATCACCTGAGGATCATTTACAGTGTTTTACACTCCTGCCTCTGCAAACGTTTGCCAAACCGCTTTTATTATCACCGGCTTTGATGGATTGGTCCATTTTATTTGCTTGAAAGTGAACATCTATCATGTCAGCGCTATGTCAGTCTCTGTTTGCATGATGTCATGCTTTGCCATCTTGGCCAAATCAGCATTTTCTTCAAGTTCATTTGCACTTTTCCAAGTCAGAATCTGGAAATCTCGACTTTCCAGGTTGATTGTAATACAGCCTTTCAAGCCTATTCTTCACTCAGTAGCTAAAATCACGGAAAATCCCCCAAAACTAGGAAATTCATCCTTTTCACAATGACGTGCAATACATTTTACTACACATGACAATGCTGTGTTTCATAGCTAAAAGTTTGATTGTGCAACAATGACTGATTCATCTAGGGTTGTATCGGAAAAAACTCACTAGTTCCTTCATTTATTATTAGCTATACTGGGACGAAATGAGCCAAACTGAGTCAGCAAACTTGTACACTAATAGCTCATCCCCACTGGTCAGATCATAGATAGAAAAGAGATGACCATGAGCATAACATCATCATCATTATCATCCATCCCTAAAAAAGCAATAAAGTCATCAAAAGCATTTGATTAGACACATAAATGTTGTCTTTCTCATTGTGTGAATTCCCCACTAAACATCCAGCATTAAAATATTAAAACCTCAAAAGCCTGAAACACATGAATTGCTAAAAATCAATGTCTGGATAATCTTAAAAAGTCAAAAGACTTACTAAACAAGGATTTGTTCTTTTGTAAAAGTACCTTTGTAAACTCCGAGGCGACACGGGCTGTTGCCTCCGCACCTCACATACGTACTCCACATTTTGGCCGGTTTCGTGGAACTGTGCCTGCTCTCCGTCCGCTCGGCCCTCTCATTGAAAATGAATTGTGATCAACTTTTTCCGAGCAGCTCCTTGTGCTTTACTCTGTCGCCCCCCTCTCACTTCGGTTCCTACGTGTCTGCGCTATAGAAAAAGTGGTTCGCCTATCAAATGCATGCCAAAAAACAGAGAGAGATGGATGATAATTTCACCATGTAGCACAGATCAAGTTAATCACATATTAAGTAAACTATTGTTGTCATCAGAGAGAGTCGAGGAATGTTTCATAATGAAGGAGGCCCACTAAAGCCTACTGACTCTTCTGAATTATAGCGACAGCATCTGCTGACAATGACGTATACAGAGAGCCGCCGAGTGACAGTCTCTTTTGTATTTATAGATTAAGATGCATGATTTTGTAGCCCATCATTTATTTTCTAGTAAGGAAGAGGGACATAAATACTGCTGAAGGTTTAGTATGATTTAAGGTCACGCATATGCGTGTCTAACAATGCAGTGAATCATTCTGAGATGATGTAAACATAGAATGCATGGATTTTTAAAACAAAGTTTATTTAAATGATTTCAGAGTTAATACATCTGTATATGTTTAAACAAAATGGCTCAACCATGTTAGAATCTGTTTTTAAACTTGAGGTTCTGGTTAAAGGTGCTATAAGAATTTTCTTATGGAAGAGCATCCAGAAACCAAATGTCAGTGATGTAACATTACTGTTTAGCCGATCACAGGACTTTGAGGCGCTTTCTGCCTGTCAATCATGTTCAGGTTTGCTCACGTCTTTGGAGGGCAGGATGTGGATGGTTTAAGTCTGTCAGAAGTCAGAATCTGGCTAAGATTGCTTATAGAACCTTTAACACACCCTCAAATACAACACAAAATGGGTTACGTGAATACAGAACACTCAGTGCTCATGCATTATATTTGTACAATTAAAAAAACTCATTTTTTGCATGTTTTTATTTAGTAGAAATGACACATCAAGCTGTTTTCTAAACGTGAGGGAAAAAAAGTGCATATAGACTGTGGCTCCAAATAAGCTTATCTTTTCTGCTCTTGCATAAAATTCACAACAATTTAATGATTACATATTTACATCCAAAAAACAGTAATAAAAACTAAGACATGAAACGTATTTAATAAAAGAACACATTTGAATACAAATAAAGGGTAAAAAATTCACCTTATTAAATATCATTCAGGGTACAAACATAAAGGAAAAATATAATAAATAATCAATAAAATTTAAAAGAATAAAAGCAAAATATAAGTGCAATACATTAGCAGAAGTACTTAAATGATATAGTATGTCAGGAGAAAAGTTAATGAAATTACATTTATTTATGCAGTGAAGTTTATGAAGCAGCAGAAGTGATTTACAAAAATGATGATTATATAGAGAAATGTAAAAACATTCGGTTGGTTTGCAATCTGCTTGTTTGAGCAGGATATAACATTGGATCAACCAGTGGTGTGAATCTGAGGAAGTGTGAAATGTCATTATTTTATTTGGTGCCGCTAGTGCTGCACAAATGACACCCTTCACATTGAATGCCCAGTTCAAAGACAGCATAAGCTCCCTGAAGGTGCATTTACCTGATAATGATACGGATCCTGACAGAAAACACTCAATAAACCTGCTTGAGCATTTTCCATTAGAATCAATATCAGATAGTGCATTAAAAAACGTGCCCGCTTTAGGCTGCTTCACCAGGAAGACGACCAAGGTCAACTAGCTTTACCAGAAAGTCTAAGTTGAGGGCATGTTGTACCCCAATAGATGCAAAAGTAATATTATAATATAAGTTATAGCGTGCAACAGTTGGGTTCCAGAAGTAAAAAAACATTCATTTTCTCCATAGAAAAACTGATTTTGAATGATAACTAAAACCTTTATAGACAGAACTACTGCGAGATTCAAGGTTGTTAATCGATGCTATATGCTTTTGTTGAAGCCATCTATTTACTTATTTTTAAAATAACTGTTTAACTGCTGAATTTGTGGCAAAAATCTATAGTACCCATGATGCTGTACAGAAAATTCCAACAATCAGCGAGTCACAGTGAGCAAATATCATTAAAATAACTTGCAGGGAACGGCAACTCCCATGAAACACTGCAAATGACATAATGAAGACTCACTATGCTATCAAAATAATAAATAATAATTATGCATACATATACACACACACACACACACACACACATATATATATATACACACACACACACACATATGTATGCATATTTTGTAAAATAAATAAATAAATAAATAAATATATTGTTTCAACATTAAATTAATATTTCTCCATGTTAAATTCGATTATGTAATTCACAATGCTTCATGGTAGTTCTCCCACTATAAAGTCATTAAATCTTGTACCTTTTTTCTTTTTGTCTAATTTTAAAATTATTTTGTTTCAAATTAAAGTTTGTAATGCTGTGAATCACCCTCATAGCTGGTTGGTTTGATTCACCGCTTATAGTGCTTTAACAAAGACTTTTTTTAAAATCCCTATGGGAAAAATGAATGGGAAAAATACTGGAACCTCCATAGTAATAGTGGTCGATTATACAGGTCCATTAAGCTGCGCATCAGAATTACGTTCATTTGCTTTGGACTGATCATCATCTGCAGTCTGAAGAAAACACCGAAAAATACTGGCCCATATGGTGCTCTTCTGATACTGATGTCATGTTTCACAGGTCAATCGAATCAAACTCTGCGTTCCATCTTGTGATGTTACAGAGAGCTGTCGGTCGAGCTCTGAGTTTTCTCCTCTGTACTCAAACAGTTCAACAGAGGACAATAGAGAGCCGAGCGGCAGCAGGGAATGAGCAGCCGCCTCGACAGCTCCTGGAAGATGTTCTTGAAAGTTCCTCTAAGCGCTGAAGAAGAGAAGTAGAATATGAACGGATCGAGGCACGCGTTAAACGTGCTGGTGAGCAGCGCATGCACTCGCCAGTCGGGGCTGTAGTTGCCTACATATCCAACCACGTGCGAGATGTTGTAGGGCATGAAGCAGATAATGAAGACCAGAAGCGTGCCCAATGCCATCCCGATGGCTCTATACCGCTTCTTGGCGTTGATGCTGGGCAGATTGGAGAGGATGTGGATGAATTTGATGTAGCAGAAGCAGCAGATGAGGAACGGTATGAGAAAGAGCACCGCGAAAAGCTCCAGGCGAACCGGAAGGAGGATCTTGAGCTGTTCGGGGTTGAATTCTTCATAACAGGTGTTACGTTTGGATGGATCGGTGAAGTTGGGGTTGGAATGACCGTGGTATTGTATGATGTAGACGATACTGCAGTGTGCCATTGAAACCACCCAGAATATGACGCTGGCTATCACTGCATTTCGAGGTCTGCGTTTGAGCTTGTATTTAATGGGGAAAGCCACACCCAGGTAGCGCTCCACGCTGATGGCCGTCAGGTGGAAGGTGCTGTTGTAGATGGTGGAGTAGAAGACGAACCCCGACAGCGGGCAGAGGAAGTAAGGCAGCGTCCATTTCATGTTGGCCGCCTCCACCATGCGAAACGGCAGGAAAAAGAGAAAGATCAGGTCAGAGATGGTTAAACTGAGTAACAGCACGTCCATCGGGGTGGAACGCTGGCGGATCTTCTGCAAGAAGGTGTAGAAAGCCAAGACGTTGGCGGGAAGACCTGTGATCAGTGTGAATCCGTAGACCCCTAACACCAGGTTACTCAGAGCCGGCGTCCACACCATCGTCAGTGTAGATGTCAATGATTCAAACCTGTAAAAGAAAAAAAGTTGAATTCAAGATATTGTCAAAAGAACACTACAAGAGAACTTGTGCATTTGAACTGTGCATAACTGTTATAAAGAACCTTTTAAGGTTCCATAGATGTTAAAGGTTCTTCATGGAACCATAGCTGCCACTAAAGAACCTTTATTTTTTCAAAAAAATAGCCATAATAGGCATACTTATGAATGATTCTGGTGTGTGAAGCATTATAGTTCCTATTAAAATTCACAAAATTGCATTCTGACACAAATTAATACACAGTTGCAATTTGAGAGCTGACTGACAAGTGACAACATAAACACCTTTCCCTCATTTTGCACTGACTTGCAGGAGAAAATGTTATAAGGCCAGTCTAGATTGTGGTAAAATGTTGTTTTTGAAGAAGCAAGATTTTTTTGTTTACCTATCCTGTAAGTGTGACCAACAAAAGCTTTAGAGCAGTTAAAAAATGAGGTCATTTATTAATGCCAAAAATGCAGCACAAAATATATGAGTCTGACTAAACCACACACAGTTGTACATGACACATTCAGGATGCAGTATGTCTGGGTGAGGGGTCAAATTCTAGGTAACGCAGCACAGGAAATGCATCATGGAAGCTTTCGAGATGTTTCTAATAAATGATTCTGCAAAACACTTGGAGAGGTGAGGAATGTGGTTCTTATGATTATCATCTGTCAATAAATTAGCACTAGAGTACATTTTTGGTGAATATCTTTTTTCAAACCAGAAAAATATCAGATAAATATCAAACAGTCATTTGTTGGATATACATGTTCAAACTAAAACATTTACATTAGGGCTGCATAATATGTTGAAAAAAAAAACTGCCAAAATAAATCTTGGTTTAACATCTGAATTGAGATGTAAATATTAATATTGTAATTTTACAGTTGTACTAAAAATTATACAAATAATTTTAATCAAATAAAATTTTGTTATTGAATGCTCAATTTTTTTTATCATTTTATTTTTTAATATTAGAATTACTACAACATATTTCTAGATTTTAATCAAATAATAATCACAATAAATAAAATCTGATTAATCTTAAAAAACAATTTTTTTTAGCCAAATTGAATGGCTGAAAGATATTAAAAAATTTTCGATTTTGATTAAACTGTTTAATTTATGGTTGCTGAAAGAGATCTGATTAGTGAAGAATATACTGAATATAGAGTCTATACTATAGAATATATTGTGAATTTTCCAAGTTTTTCTGTTCAGCATTAAAGGATGGTTTGCATTCAGAAAGTCTTGAGAGTAAAAATTAATATTTTAGCCTTTTTCTTATTTTTGAAGATGCACTCCCCAACAAAATCATTCTAGAATGATTCATTATTTCTAAATATAGCAATTCAAGTCTTGTATATATACCCAACTGATCTTGAGCTGTGTTTTTAACATGGAAGCTCATTTCTAGATTTCTCAAAATCTAACCTGACCACTTTAATCCGAAGTTCATAGTGATTTTTATGATCTGTCAGGTACTAGGGGCCTTTTTAGGGGTGTTTTCAGCTCCTTTAAGACCCCTCTGTGAACTCTTACTGAAGATATGAGTTAACATACCTTTGAACATTCAAAAAAATGCTTGAGTTAGCCTTATAAAATGATTTCTGTTAAATAAACTTCCAAAGTATCATGTACCATTTTAAAGCTGGTGAAGGAATAACAATACAATCATGAACAAAACAAAACAAAAGAAAAGAAGCAGAATGATTTCATACCTTAAGCAAGTCAGTCCACTACCACAGACTCAGAAGTGATAATGTTGCTTTCTCTCACCCATAATGCTTCTTATGAGGTCATTGTGACACACACACCCATAATGGCACAACAGGAAAGAAGCAATACTTACTTCCTGTTTTATTCCAAACAAGTATAATCATTAAACACACACACAGATATACATTATAATAATGTATAACAGTAATGTACAAACAAATTAATAATAATAAAATATATAATATATTTATACAATAAAATATTACAATATAAATTTTAATTTAGAACTATTTCACAGCTGAAAATTAATTCAGCTTACATGTATTTATTTCATACATTTATATACATAATAATATATTTCACTCAAAACACAGCTGAAAATGAATTCATTAATGCAAATTAATGCATTTATTTCACACATTTACACACACACACACACACACACACACACACACACAATAATAATAATAATACATATTTATTAGTGCTGTCAAACGATTAATCGCGATTAATCGCATCCCAAATAAAAGTTTTTGTTTACATAATATATGTGTGTATACTGTGTATATTTATTATGTATATATAAATACAAACACATGCATGTATATATTTAAGAAAAACATGTTATATTTATATATTAAATATATTTTATATAATATAAATTATCATAGATGATATAAATATAAACTTTTAAATACATGTAAATATTTTCGAAATATATGCACAGCAGCCGTGTGTCTTTATATATACAAAATAAATATATACAGAAGACACACATATATTGTGTAAATCATTTTTGCTAGATCAATCGGTGGGCGTGTTAATCGTTTGACGCTAATATTTATATATATATATATATATATATATATATATATATCAGTGAAGACAAAGCTGACATTTCAAACATTATGCACACACACACAAAAATAATAATAATTGTAATATATAAATATTAAATTGATATATACAGGTGCATCTCAATAAATTAGAATGTCGTGAAAAAGTTCATTTTTTCTTGTAAGTTATTTCAAAAAGTTAAACTTTCATATATTTTAGTTTCATTGCATGTAAGTAAAACATTTCAAAAGTTTTTTTGTTTTAATTTTGATGATTAGGCTTACAGCTCATGAAGTCAAAAATCAGTATCTCAAAATATTAGAATATTTACATTTGAGTTTCAATAAATGACCATCCATACAGTATAAATTCTGGGTATCACTTGTTCTTTGAAACCACAATAATGGAGAAGACTACTGACTTGGCAGTGGTCCAGAAGACGATCATTGACACCCTCCACAAAGAGGGTAAGTCACAGTCAGAGGGTCATTACTGACAGGTGTGGCTGTTTACAGAGTGCTGTATCAAAGCATATTAAATGCAAAGTTGACTGGAAGGAAGAAATTGGGTAAAATGAGCACAAGCAACAGGGATGACCGCAAGCTTGAGAAAACTGTCAAGCAAAGCTGATTCAAACACTTGTGAGAGCTTCACAAGGAGTGACCTGAAGCTGGAGTCAGTGCATCAAGAGTCACCACGCTCAGACATCTTCAAGAAAAGGGCTACCAAGCCATTTCTGAACCAGAGACAATGTCAAAAGCGTCTTACCTGGGCTAAGGAGAAAAAGACTGGACTGTTGCTCAGTAGGTCCAAAATTATACTGGTCGAAAGTAAATTTTGCATTTCATTTGGAAATCAAGGTCCCAAGTCTGGAGGAAAGTGGAAGCACAGGTCATGCTTAGTCGTGAAGAGTTTCACAGTCAGTGGTGATTTGGACTTTCATCTCATCACTGGTGTTGGTCTATTTCTGAAGTCACAGTCAATGTCCATCTGAAAATTTTAGAGCACTTCATGCTTCCTTCTGCTGACAAGC
Organism: Tor tambroides; assembly: GCA_021397915.2. NCBI lineage: Eukaryota > Metazoa > Chordata > Actinopteri > Cypriniformes > Cyprinidae > Tor > Tor tambroides. The sequence goes on along the minus strand of JAFVLL020030252.1, from coordinate 31,753 downwards.
TTTATGGAGATGCTGATTTCATTTTCCAGGAGGACTTGGCACCTGCCCACTGCCAAAGATGCCCAAAAGCTGGTTAGCTGACAGTGGTGTTCTGCTTGGATTGGTAGCAAGCTGTGGCCTGGAACATGAGAATCTGAGGTGGTATCAGAAGGAAGATGAGGGGAGCACCAGACCCAGCCGTGCAGAGCCAGCCAGAAGGCGCTATCAAAGCAACCTGGGCTACCCTCAAGCAGTCTCTCAACTGATCACCTCAACCCTTACTTAAAATTCTAGTGATAATTAAACAAGGCTAGAAGTATTGAGCCCTGTACAGTAAATGACTTATATGTTCCAGAAGGCCAGCAATTTTCAAAATGTTTTTTATTGGTCAAGTATTCTAATTGAGGAATAAGTGAATTGGTGGGTTTTTGTTAAATGTGAGGCCTAAATCATCACATTAAAAGAACCAAAGACTTAAACTACTTCAGTCTGTGTGCATTGAATTTATTTAATACACGAGTTTCACAATTTGAGTTGAATTACTGAAATAAATGAACTTTTCCACGACATTCTAATTTATTGAGATGCACCTGTATTTCACTTACTCCCTCTAGACAGCTGAAAATCAGTTAAACTGAAATTTATTTATTTCACAAGAATCTGTTTTCTGTTGTTTTGACTGTTGTTATGCAGTTGCTAAGGTTTTTTTGGGTGGCTGTTTACTGGCAAAATAAACAAGTATCTATGATACATCAAAGTTTCATATTACAGAGTTTCATATTATTATTTATTTGATAATCTATTATAATAATGCTGTACTGTAGCCGACGATTAAAGGTAAAATGCAGTCTCTACTGTAAGGAGAAAGCGTTTGAGACGTGATGGGACGCTCCACTGCTTTGCACATTTCCTCTTTTGCTAAACTCAAGATTGTACAATAGAGGGCAACTCAGGATTGTGCAACACTGTATAATGAAACATTCAACCTAAGCTCATTGGAAATACGTGCCTATTCATACATTTCTGCAAAACTGAAAAAAACGTACCTATACATACAAACCGCTGCAGTTTCCAGTTGAAATGAACACTAGAGGCAGTAAAACTCAGACAGCTTTTATTCCTTTTCACACAAAAGTATTATTTACAGGTATATTTTTGATTAATAAAGGCTAATTTTCACACAACTAGTTGCAGAATGTTATGTTATGACTTCAAAACAATTTTAACACCCTGCACGATTTGAAAACTGATACTCTTGAATGTTGTCGTCACATATACAGTTTCAAATGCATGAGTTTTGTAATGCAGTAGATTTATTCGGTAGCTCATGCGATACGGCGTTGCACTTAGGTGATGAAGAGCTCCAGTACGAATCCCCGTGAAACTACGGTTCGACTAAACAGCTCAAATCCACATAAGAAAGTTAAAATAGCATGAGCGAATACGTTTTTATATTACTTTTGCATTTGTTAACACTATTGGGTAGGTTTAAGTTTGGGTTTGGTGTAGGGGATATTTCCAACATGATAGAGCATTAATCTTTAGCGACACTCACCAGATATTTGAATTCTGAATGCATAAAAGCGTGCCTCAATCAGCATAATAAAAGCGGCTGTCGTGCCTGTACAAAGCGTAGTAAAGCGTGCGGTTACATATTAAGCGTGTTTCGTATGCCTCTCTGGACATTTCACTTTGAAACTGCCGCGAAACGTGCAGTAAGGTACATAATTACGGGGTTGCAGAAATGTATGTAGAGGCACGTATTTCCAATGAGCCTGGGTTGCAAACATTTCACACTTTCAATATATCTGACTTGTAACTGGATGTTGTTTTAAGATAAATGTGTTTACATTCTTGTTTAGAACTAAGCTTTTTTTTTCAGACTTCCTAGAAATTATGGCTTAATTGTGTTTAGCCTGACAGATGGGAGAAATGACTCTAGCCAAAGGCAAATTCAAGCACAAGTTCAAGAAATAGTTTGACAGGTCATCATTTACTCACCTTAATGTTGTTCCAAACCCATATAACGTTTCTTCTTCTGTGTAAAACCAAAGTTAGGCCGAATGTTTACACTCTTCCGTACCGTGAACGTAAATGAGGACCGAAGCGGTGGAGAATCAACAGCATAAATGAACCATAAAACTAGCTCATATGACTCGTGTTCTACATTCAACTTATATGATAGCTTGATGCGAGGAACAGACTTTAAGTTAATATTCAATTAAAATCATTCCTTCCGTCTGATCTCATTTATGCGTGCACATATTGAAAGGTGTTGTTGTTAACCAAAACAGTAACTGGAAAAAATTATAAATTAAATTATAAATTAAAATGTTTAATTATCGATTCATTTATTATTTTAGTGATTATTAATATATATATATATATATTTTTTTTTCCACTTTAATTTATAGGATTTTCCACAAATTGCAAAACATCAAACATTTTAGAATTCTATTGTACATTTTGACATATGTAGAGAGAGAAAGAAGATAAGCAGGGATCCAAGATGATTGGAACAATTATTGACCCCAAAAATATATATTATAAAAGAAAATAGGTGATTATTAATATTTTGAATTGGATTTTATTTTTATGTTTTCAGTTTTCATTTTATTTTAAGATAAAGTAGTAATACTTTAGATAAAGTAGTAACAAAATTGCTAAAAATATCAATATTCAAAATATTAATAAACATGAAAATAGTACATTTATTACATAAATGTACTATTTTAGTATTTTTTTTTCATTTTTAATTTGTTTTTATTTTTTTAGCAATTTTTTAATAAATAACTATTTTACAATAAATCTAACTATGAAAATACTTCTAAAGCATTTATTAATTGTAATGTTAATTTCATAATGTACTAATACATTATTAACGTTGTATCTGTTAATATTATTTAATGAGGCTAACATGAACTAACATTGAACTGTTGTATTTTTATAAGGTTTACAAAGATTAATCAATTCTGTAAGAAATGCAGTGCTCATTCGTAGGTAATGTTGTTGGTTAAAGGGATAGTTCACCCAAAAATGAAAATTCTGTCATTAATTACTCACCCTCATGTCGTTCCAAACCTGTAAGACTTTTGTTCATCTTCGGAACACAAATTAAGACATTTTTAATGAAATCCGAGAGCTCTCTGACCCTACCGTAGACAGCAAGGTTACTACCACGATCAAGGTCCAGAAACGTAGTAAGGACATCGGTAAAATAGCCCGTGTGAAAATCAGGGGTTCAACCGTAATTTTATGAAGCTACAGAATAACAAACCAAAAATAACTACTTTATTCAACAATTCTTCTCCTCCTCATCCCTTGTGCTGTGGCGTACCACCATTGTGGAGAGTATCACGACGCATGCACTTGCTTCCGCTTCCGAACTGGAAGCAAGCTCATGCATCATGATACCCTCCACATTGGCGGCGCGCCACTGCAGACGATTTTAATTCAATTTTGGTTTATTACCCCATACAACATACCTACAAACACTACACAGCTCGAAATAAAACTACTGAACTACTTTTTTTGACAGCCATAGTCAACTAGGTTTTCATTGCACGAGAAAGAGGATGTCTTCAAAATTTCTCCTTTTGTGTTCTACAGAAGAAAGAATGAAAGAATAAAAAATGACACAGGTTTGAAATGTCAAAATTTTCATTACAGGATGAACCAACCCTGCAAAAGCCCACAGAACTTCTCTAACGGTGTATGAATTTGTGACAAGACACACGGCAGAAGCCCTTCATGTCACGCTGACAAGCAAAAGCCACTGAGAGCCTCTTCAGAAATGAAGGTGAAGGTGAGAGGAAGTTAAATGTGACAGACTCATCATGTCACAATGAATCGCTGCCTGCCGGTTAATCAGAGACTGTGGCAATCAGCACCGCCTCCTCTGACATTTCAGCAGATACGGTCTGTCCCGCGTGCTGAAAGATGAATCTATGTGATAATTAGACTGCCCTGTTCTGCATCTCGCCCTGTAATTACCCGGAAATCTGCTGCGTGTGAGAGTCTGAACGGGCAGCACAATGTTTATCAAAACACGACTGAATTCCATTTACCTGAACATCGTGTGGACTACTGATTGATCCGATGATTGTGCATCAGCAAAACCATCTCATCAAGATCAGGACATCACCAATACTGAGCGACCACCATGTCATTAGGCATGTTGGTATTTTTAGTGATGTTTGCTAAAGTTTAAAATGAGCAGAATTAGCCTACTGATGTAAATAAGCGCTTTGCACAACTTAAGATAGAAAAAATCTGCTATTTGCTAAAAATCAGATTAAAGGTGCGTTCACATTAAGAACGATAACTATAACAATATTTATATTAGCTTCCACACTAACGGATGAACTGTTTGTTTTAAGCGCGCTGCAGTTTAAATGTTTGCGCGCTTTAAAGCAGGATGGATTCTGCTTGGTTGTTAGTGTTTCTATCATGAGTACAATAATATTGTTATTATGCGCTGTTGTTTGTCATGTTGAATCGGCTATTCTTTCACATTTTAGGCCCGTTCACACCAAGAAGGATAACTATAGCATCCACATTAAAGAATGATAATGTTCCATTATAATATGTGACCCTGGACCACAAAACCAGTCATAAGTGTCAATTTTTTGAAATTGAGATTTATGCATCATCTGAAATCTGAATAAATAAGCTTTCCATTGATGTATGGTTTGTTAGGATAGGACAATATTTGGCTGAGATACAACTATTTGAAAATCTGGAATCTGAGGGTGCAAAAAAATCTAAATATTGAGAAAATCGCCTTTAAAGTTGTCCAAATGAAGTTCTTAGCAATGCGTATTACTAATCAAAAATTATGTTTTAATATATTTACGGTAGGAAATTTACAAAATATCTTCATGGAACATGATCTTTACTTGATATCCTAATGATTTTGGGCATAAAAGAAAAATCGATAATTTTAACCCACACAATGTATTTTTGGCTATTGCTACAAATATATCCCGGCGACTTAAGACTGGTTTTGTGCTCCAGGGTCACATATAACCCCACGCCGCAGTTTTGCCATCTGCCGCTTTAAATGGCCAAAGGGGGAAAGGGGAAAGGCCAAGTATGGTGACCCATACTCAGAATTTGTCCGCTGCATTTAACCCATCCAAGTGCATGCACAGTAGTGAACACACACCCGGAGCAGTGGGCAGTCAATGCTGCGGCGCCCGGGGAGCAGTTGGGGGTTCAGTGCCTTGCTCAAGGGTCTCACCTCAGTCGTGGTATTGAGGGTGGAGAGAGTGCTGGTTATTCACTCCCCCCACCTACAATCCCTGCCGGACCTGAGACTCGAACCCACAACCTTCGGGTTACAAGTCCAACTCTATCCATTAGGCCACGGCTGCTTGCAGTTAATTAGTTGGAAAAAATCGTTCTGAAAGGGAGTCCAACGATATCGTTCCTTTGTATATTTATCGCCATAGTTGTGGTGTGAGCTCTACTATTCTTTAAAATTTAGAATGATTTTTTAAAACTATCCTTATCGGTATATCGTACTTTGTGTGAACAGGCCTTTATGAATAAATAAATTACAAAAAATCTCTTAAAATGATTACAACAATAGCATTCCTCTGTGTCATTATCGCTATGTTTGTGGGGTTGAATTTTCTATTCTTTCAAATTGAAGACACGTTCACACCAAGAACGATGACTATATAATATCTACGACAAAGGACGATAACGTTTTGTTTTAATATTGTACGCGCTGCAGTATGTCATCTGCCGCTTTAAATGCTGGCACACTTTGAAGCAGGGTGGATACTGACTGGCTGTCAATGTTTCTATAGTTCATCATCCAGACATACCCTGCAGTCCATTCGGAAGGCCTCATCCCTATGCCCTAATCCCTTCAAAGGGTTTACCTTCCAGAGTGAGAGCTTCGAAGGGTTGAAGGGTGTAGGGGATCAAACAACTGTTTCTTGAAGTGCCCTTCTACGTCATCATCCCGTCCCCATATGGAGACGTCGTCATCATGGAAAAAATCAGCGCAAAGAATCATGGGGGCCCAAAGTGTCTATCAGTTGTACCCTTCGAAATCCTTCATTCCGAAGGTCCCTTTGAAATGGTCCATTTTGAGCACTTTGGTTTGGAACGACCCTTCAATATGGCAGCAATGATTGTTTTCACAGTGAATCGTTCCTCTGTGAGGTTATCGTTTTATCTTTATAGCTGTAGTGTTAACTCTGCTTTTCATTGAAATTAATAAAAAAAATGTAAAACTACAACCCGAATTCCGGAAATGTTGGGACGTTTTTTAAATTTGAATAAAATGAAAACTAAAAGACTTTCAAATCACATGAGCCAATAGTTTATTCACAATAGGAATAACATAAATATATAAGCTGAGAAATTTTACAATGTTATGCACAAAATGAGCTAATTTCAAATTTGATGCCTGCTACAGGTCTCAAAATAGTTGGGACGGGGGCATGTTTACCATGGTGTAGCATCTCCTCTTCTTTTCAAAACAGTTTGAAGACGTCTGGGCATCAAGGTTATGAGTTTCTGGAGTTTTGGTGTTTTGGCATAAATTGTACTCGTGATAGAGCGGTGGTGTAGTGCTCTTGGAGCGAGTGAAAACCACGACGCTCCGACTTGTAAAAAATCCGCTCCTCGCTCCATTCAAAATCACACTGCTCCGCTCCCATACTCTGCTTGAGAGTAACTGTTGCTGTCATGACAAATCTATTTCAGAACCAGCCACTATCAAAATAATCTGGCTGCGGGCGCAGGCCAGATATTATTGGTGGCAGGCCAGTTTTGGCCCGCGGGCCGCCTGTTGCCGACCACTGCCCTATTCACTTATGCACCCCCATGCCATCAGAGATGCTGGCTTTTGAACTGAACGCTGATAACATGCTGGAAGGTCTCCCTCCTCTTTAGCCAACAAGATTTGTCTTGATTTCCAACAAGAATGTCAAATTTGGACTCGTCTGACCATAGAACACTTTTCCACTTTGAAACAGTCCATTTTAAATGAGCCTTGGTCCACAGGACATGACGGCGCTTCTGGACCATGTTCACACATATGGCTTCCTTTTTAGCAGTAATGATAGAGCTTTAGTTGGCATCTGCAGATAGCACGAATGGATTGTATTTACCTGACAGTGGTTTCTTGGAGAGTATTCTGGGCCCATTTAGTAATGTCAATTACAGAATCATGCCGATGATGATGTAGTGTCGCCTCTGAGGGGCCCGAGACTCACAGTAAAATCAACAAAGATCTTCAGGTTTTGTCCCACACTTACACAGAGATTTCTCAGTTTCTCTGAATCTTTTGATGATAGTTATGCACTGTGGATGATGAGATTCGCAAAGCCTTTGCAATTTGACGTTGAGGAACGTTGTTTTTAAAGTATTCCACAATCTTTTTACGCACTCTTTCACAGATTGCAGAGCCTCTGCTCATCTTTACTTCTGAGTGACTCTCTAAGACATCCCTTTTATGTTACAGACCTGATGTCAATTAACTTAATTAGTTGCTAGATGTTCTCCCAGCTGAATCTTTTCAAAATTTCTTGCTTTTTCAGCCCTTTGTTGCCCCTGTGCCAACTATTTTGAGACCTGTAGCAGGCGTCAAATTTGAAATGAGCTCATTTAGTGGATAAAAGTGTAAAATTTCTCCGTTTAAACATTTGTTATGTTCTCTATGTTCTATTGTGAATAAAATATTGGCTCATGTGATTTGAAAGTCTTTTGGTTTTCATTTTGTTCAAATTTAAAAAATATCCCAACATTTCCGGAATTCGGGTTGTGACATTATAGTTACTGTCCTTGAAGTAAACGGGTCTTTACAATAAAAAATGACAACAACAAAAAAAAATCACTTAAGATCTGTTCACACCAAGAGCGATAACTATAAAAGATAATTATAAGAATAGCTACATTACCAGTTTACACTTGCATTTACAATACTGCACCACCAAAAACACCTTAGCAACCACTTAGTAACTCTCTAGCAATCCGCCTCATGTTAACAAATGCTCATAACACAATAGCAACTGCTTAGCAACACCTTAGCAACCACTCAGAACGATCCTAGCAACACAACAGCAACACCTTATAATTCCTTATAATAACTATTTGTCTAATAAACACTCGCAGCCCCTTAACAGTTGCCAATCAATGAACCACCCCAGCGTACTGACGGTACTTTTTGCTAGGGGAAGCACCACTCTTAGCAACTTCACCTAATGTTCCCTTAGTTCTTTCCATTTACTTAATCAAAACAAAACCGTTATTTACTTCATCTGGTGATGAGTAGATAACACACTGAGCTAAACAGAGCTGAGCACATAGTGTTATCACAAGTATATTGCTGCCATGAGACATGTTTGTGGTTTTAACATAAAAAAGAAAAACCAAAATATTAAAATCTGATGAAAAATCTCTACTGGTCTGAATACAGGAATGCAGACTTTCAAAACTTTATCTGATCTGTGTGGTTGATTTAAAGGTTTCTTGAGGCATTTTTTTTTTTCACAGTGACTCATATATAGCACCATCTTGTGGCCTCGTTTAACATAAAAAGAGAAAAAAAACTGTAAAAATGAATAAATGATTTAAAATAAGATTAAAAATAAATGCACATTTTGATAAATAAATATATAATAAAAATTACAATAAATAAACAATTATAGAAACAATTAAAAATATTTCCACAATATTTTAAATGTTTTTAATATGAATTTTTCTTTATATATGAAAATGTATAGCTGTGTCTGATTATAAGGACATTTTTGTTTCATTTTGAATAATTCTGTACTATGTTGAGTCACCTACCAGGTAAGATCATGTAAATTTGCTCTTAAAGGTATAGTTCACCTAAAAATATAAATTCTGTCAAGATTTACTTGCCTTCATGTCTTTCCAAACATATATGACCTTCTATCTTCTGTGGAACACAAAATATATTTGAACAACATCCAGACAACACTGGACCCCACCGAGTTTCCTAGTATAGACTAAAACAGACATTTTTAAATCTTTGTGTTTTACAGAACAATGAAATCAAATAAGTTTAAGTGTTACATTTAGCATTTTATTACATCTAAAGTGAAATGCATTTAAATGAACTGCATGTCTCAGTTTACCAGTCACTCCTGGAGTTTTGTGATATGTGTTTGCATATGGGAAGCATTCAAGTTTAATATTGCCTTTTTATCTGTATTGTGCAGTGGAGATCTTTATCATGATCTTTATTTTTATGCCTCTGGAACATATTATAAAAGCCAATGAAAAATGATCAGAAAGTGTCCCGCTTTACCTGGATTCCCCCTGTATCACGCAACAGGAAAGTGTGTGTTGTTTCAGACGCCTCTGCCACAGGAAAGATAGATGAGCTCTTTATAGATGCTGTCGCAAGGCTAAAAAGAGATGCAGCTTTTGCTGAAGTAGAAGTAGGGCAGAGAAGACACAAACTCACATTTAAAGTTGACAACATTGCTCAGAATAATACAGTAGCAGCAATAAACAGATGTGATGTTTATGGCCGTTATCTAGTAGATTTGCAGGGTGTGATGGCAATGCACTGAAGAATGCAAACTCACATGCAATGCACAAAAAATATTTAAGCAAAACTGTGCGAAACTCACATGCAATGCAATGCACAAAAAAGCATTTAAACAAAGCTGTACAATCTTTGAACTTGTTTATTTAAAGAATGCACATCTATTTTTTAGCATTTCCATTCATCTTAATGGCAGTGGCTTGACTAGCAAATGCAGCCTTTAAAGAAAGCAACGTACATCCTGCCATCTTTGCTCATGGAAAAACATACCTGTATAAGCCAATCATTTGAGCAGTAAATGCAACTGCACCACATGCAGTTCGACCGTCCTCCCACCTGCACTAAAAAAGTAGACACAGATACAGTGTAGTTGCCAGGTGAATAACAAAACTGTGACATTCAAGTGTAATACTAGACAGAGAGATGATAAATTCTGATAACTGAGTTAGGAAACCAGATGCAACTGTTCAAACTCTGCTACAATGACACCAAGTATTCAGAATATATGTGATAAATTAGATTAATTATTAGCCATTTTAAACAGAACTGATAAAGTGGATACAATAACTGACTCAAAATCCAACCTGTACCGCCAAACGTTGTACCAGGAACAGGAAGTGACATCACAGGAACAGGTTTGTGTAGGTCTATCTAAAAAGATGGCAGGTTAAGAACAAGCAGTGCTTATTAAGTGCTGTGTAGAAAATAAACAGCATTCATGCATAATGGGTGAGCAGTTCAGGACGGAGTAATAAAGTGCGGATGGATAATTTGTATGAGTTTCTTTTATTAAAATATTAGTAGCAAAGCAAATTTGTTTTACAAAGTCGTTGTTTTGATTACATGTATATTTATAGCATTGCTGTTAGTGAATGCCGTGTATTAGTTCAAATGTTAGATGTACAGTTCAGATGCAATTGCTTTTTGCACTGTAATTTGTTCACTCAAGCTCTTCATTTCACTGTAAACGCAATGGCTCCTGCAAAGATTGAGGTAAAATTGTCATGCGATCATGCTTGATTTTTATTCTGGAACCATTTCTATGCTGCTCTTCTTCTGTCTAGCCATAAAGCATTGGGTCAAGGTGGTGCATCAGAATTATATTAATTGGCTTTGGATGGAATGATATGCATTGATGATGCATATGCAGGCAGATTACTCAGTGCAAAAACATGGTTCGAAATGTTAGCGGATGCTGTCATCAGAGCTCTGCGTTCGTTCGTCTGGTTTCCCACGGTTGAATAAAGGATAGCAGAGAGCCGAGCGGCAGCAAGGAAGGAGCAAACGCCTCGCCAGTCCCTGCAACGCCTTCCTGAAAGTCTCTCTGAGTGCGGAAGAAGAGAAGTAGAATATGAAAGGGTCGAGACATGCATTCAGCGTGCTGGTGAGTAAAGCAGGTTGTCTCCATGTAGAGCTCTCGCCGCTTACGAATCCCTCCATGTGTGAGATGTTGAAGGGCATGAAACAGATAACGAAGACCAGAAGAGTGCCCAACGCCATCCCGATGGCTCTATACCGCTTCTTGATGTTGACATTGGATAGTCGGGAAAGTATGCGGATGCATTGGATGTAGCAGAAGCAGCAGATGAGGAAAGGGATGTAGAAGAAGACAACAGAAAGCTCCAGGCGAAACGGCAGGAGGATCTTGAGCTGTTCGGTGCTGAATTCTTCATAACAGGTGTTACGTTTGGATGGATCGGTGATGTTGGGGTTGAAATAGTTGTGGTATTGCATGATGTAGATGATACTGCAGTGCGCCATTGAAACCACCCAGAATATGACACTGGCTATCACGGCACTTCTGGGATTGCGTTTGAGCTTGTATTTAATGGGGAAAGCCACGCCCAGGTAGCGCTCCACGCTGATGGCCGTCAGGTGAAGGACGCTGTTGGCGATGACCGAGTAGAAGATGAATACCGACAGCGGACAGAGGAAGTAAGGCAGTGTCCATTTCATGTTGGCCGCCTCCACCATGCGAAACGGCAGGAAAAACAGGAAGATCAGGTCAGAGATGGTTAAACTGAGTAACAGCACGTCCATCGGGGTGGAGCGCTGGCGGATCTTCTGCAAGAAGGTGTAGAAAGCCAAGACGTTGGCGGCAAGGCCTGTGATCAGTGTGAATCCGTAGACCCCTAACACCAGGTTACTCAGAGCCAGCGTCCACGCCATCGTCACTAGATGCAATGAACGCTCTGTTAAGGAAAAAGAGAAAATGAAAAAATTTTAATGTCAAGTTTCATGCTGTTTACTACAGAAGTCAATTTCCTGCAAATAAAAAAAAATGCTTTGAATATGAGATAACGATTAAAAAGTCAAAAAATCTATTTGATTTGTGAAAAAAATCAACTGAGATAAAAAGTCAAATTTTTTGACGTACTAACTTGTAATTATGAGATAAAAGTCATAGTTACGATAAAAGTTAAAGTTATGACCTAAAATGTCACAAGTATGAAATAAAAAGTAAATTATGACATACTAAGTCATAATTATGAGATAAAATCTTTTGACATAAGATGCCAATTGTAAGATAAAAAATGAAAAATTTGATTATGAGATGTAATAGAGAAATGTAATAAAAACATTAAAAAGTCAATTAAGAGATAAAAAGGTGGAATTCTGAAATACAAAATTATAATTATGATAAGTCATAATTGTGACGTCAATTATGAGAGAAGTCCAAATGATGGCATCCTACAGTGTCATAATTATGAAAAAAGTCAAAATTATGAGAAGAAAAACACAGAATGGTGACATACCAAGTCATAATTTTGCAATAAAATTCTTATGACAAAGTCAATTATGAGATAAAAGGTAAAACTGAGATAAATTGAGATAATGTCGAAATTGACACAATTATGAGATTAAGTCATGAGATAAAAAGCTGAAATTTTGTGAGTCATAATATGACAGTCAAAATGTTTCATATAATGTAATTAGTCATGCTCTAATAATTAATACTTAGAATGTCATAATTTCAATACAGAACTTAGTAGGTCAATTTACATTTTTTTTGTAATAATTATGATTTACCAAAGCATGACCTTTTTTTCTCTGGGCTTCCATCTTACAGGTGTGTTAACTGATTTCAGAGTATTCTTGACATGTTGATGATTTATTGACATGTTTCACAGGCATTTCTGATCATTTTGCACTGATATCTTCCAGGTCTGGTCATTTGAAATGTGGTGGTGGCACACAAAATACTCATTGCAATCCTTACAAACAAATGTTTTGTAAAGATATGCTACTCATCTGAGCTAAATGCGAGTCAATATCTGATGGCTCTCAAGCAAAAGCAATACATGCAATACTCCAGAATTCAAAGAGTCTCATGGTTACATTTAGATAGTGTGTTTAACTGATGCATGTTGAAGTTCTGTCAACCCTTGTCTCTTACGAAAAAACCTCCCAAAAAACACACCATCATTTATATACAACAGGAAGTTGATAATCATCTCGATACTAAAAACTGGCAAGCAATGGTTTTAATGTCTTTAGCATCGGTGAAATATTGTTTGACGAGGAGTTATTCTTATTAATGTATTTGTCTTCTCAGGCACTGGTATCTAATCCAGTATCTTGACCACACAATGGAGCTTTAGGGTAGTAAAGAATCTTATTATTGAAAAGTAGGTCACATATTAATGGCAAGAAAAACAGTTCAATACAAATGGGACTGACTAAACCAAACAACTGTGTTAAATATGCATCTACTGTATCCTTGGAATAATAAAAAAGAATGCAGTATGTCTAGAATAGGCTTAGATAAATTCTAAATTTATGGTATTGTATCTCAGGAAATGCATGTAGAAACTTGTCACAGGATCAGGTGTTATTACTGAGAGAAAAAAAATAATTCCACAACGCACATACAGAGATCAGAATGCATGATTAGGTTATACTTTTTTTCAGACCGTTAGGGTATTTGGAATAGCTATGCAACAACTGAATCATCCTTTTGATAGAGTACTTACAATTACTACAAACTACTAAAAAATATTAATACTCAAAATAAATTTCCTAGAATACAAATTCAGCTGCACCTATACGGTCTATATGTGTATATAGGAATGTGAGATGTGAAACTAGTTAAAGGGAAATACCAGCAATGTAAAATGTAGGTTGCAAGTGATAATGTGAAGAAGAAAAAAACACTTCTCAAAACTGAAAGAAATGTATGAGAGCATTAGATATATATTATATATATGCATGCAGTGTTAACTAGCAACATCTATGTTTCAGAACAATTTCATTATTAGATATAATACGTTTAAATAAAGAAATGTTTCATTCTTACAAGCAATGAAAAATGATTTTAGCATTTCATGCTTAGTTTCTTTTTTCTGTAAATATTAAAATGCATATTGTCTCGTATGAGGAACCCATATTTATATATTTGATGTTAGGAATATATACATATATATATTTAAATGTTTTCTCTGTTGCCTATAGATCAGAGAAAATTCTGATCAAAACTGAAAAAGTTTACCTGTTAAAGCATTAGAGTCTTCAAAGAAATCATCATCACAATCTAAAAAAAAACAACAATCTTAAATAGTAGTAGCAAAATATTTTATACCTTAATAAATCAGTCCGCAACAGATTCAGAAGTGATAATGTGACACTCCTAGAGTCTTTAAAGACTTTTCTCATTATGTCACTTTGACACATGCTTGCACCTACGATGACAAAACAGGAAAGAAGCAAGACATTTTTCATTTACTGCAGGAAGTGAATTTATTTCCCCAACAGCAAGGAACACTTTTTTTGTACAAAGCATGTGTATAAATACATGCACGCTGAACTGACATTAATTTAATCTGTGCTTGCAATTAAGTCAAAGAGGGAAATTTCTTCTTCCACAAACCTCTTCTTGAGAATTCAGTAGTGCTCCATTACTTCAGTTGCAAATTGATTTCTGTGTCTAACTTTGCGAAATCTTGTATTAAAGATGTAATGAAGAACAAAGCGATGCAAATTGGGAGAATTTATTTGTAAAAACCTCCTGTTTGCTCAAAGTACATGACATAAACCATCTGACCAAACATTTGCTGTTCATCATATTTTTTGCTAGGCCTGTCAACAACCTATTTTACTTAAACTCATTAGCATTTTCCACATCATTAACATAAAAATGAAAGAGCCTAATTAATTACACGTCCGTTAGGTGGGTCTCCTTCATACTCAAATGCGCAATCCATCCACAAAAGCACCGTAGCGGATCGCACTAATTGAGCGGCGCTACAAGAAGCATCTGTGAGCAGAAAGCTGAATAAATAGTTGTGAGAGGACAAACAGCGGCAGTCCATTATTTATCATTTAGTAGTTCAGCTCTGCCAGCCATCCTAATTCATTTGGATTTTGTTCAAGTCTTCCTGTCTGTGGAAAAACACTGCATTGTGTTTTATTTTCAGACACTTGAGCGCAAGAAAAATCCCAGAGCAGCATTGTTTTCCGACGGATGAAATTCACACTGTGTCCTGTTCAACAGCCGCGGCTTTCACATGCCTACGTGACAGCTGTGCAGGAGAAACAAAAAGATCAGTCTTTTTATCAATAATGCCGTCTCTCCGACAAAATACAAAGATTTGTACGGCACAATAAGCCGAGGGCCGGAGGAACGGCTGAGCGTTTGTTTCTTTCCACCAGAAAGACATTGTGCTTTCTAAGAAAGTTTTTTGCAGTGTGAATGGTGTCGAGCCAGACGAGCGCTGCATTTTCTCAACGTCTGGGTCTGCCTCTGTGGACCTGCGGGAGAGGAGGAGGAGAAAAGAAAGAACAAAATGCTTCATTTGATATAAATTATGTCTAAAGGCCCTTTCACATTACTCGAGTCAGCGTTACCCAATGAACTGAACTCGGCATCTGCCACAGCGTTGGCCCAGATTAAAGTTCAATTTCAACTTCAACCCCATTCGCTGACATTTTTTAAATCATTTTGAAAGCCAGTGATTATCAGACGATTTGCATGACGTATAAAAAGTCTGCATTAACAAGTCCAACTCTGCATTCAAGTTAATCATTCAGAATAAAAGGAACTACATTTTTTTTAACTGTCAAACTTTAAGAGGTTTTGAATGCATCATAATGCATTTTCTGCACTTATATTTACCTTATTTTCAACTCTTTAAATAAATGTATTTATTTTTAACACTTTCACATCCTTTACTGCTTGTTTGGCATTTTCCATGTATCTTGCAATTTTGAGAGTCAAGTCAAACTGAAAGTCTGAATAGAAAATAATTTGGTAACACTTTACAATAACGTCTCATTTACTGTACATCATACAGCTTTTACCAGTTACTCAACACTCATTAACAAGTTTCAAATCAAAAGCTGTATCTGGTAACATTAGTTAATGCACTAATATGAACAAAAAATGCTCTATTTTTAACATAACTGCTGTAAAAACAGTCATTGTCAGCTAATGTATTAACTAATGTTATCAACTGACCTAATTTAAAACATCAAGAGCATCCAGAGACAATAAAAGTTTGTGAACTGTATTTTTTCTTTCTACAATGAAACAAAACAATCACCACAGATTCTCTTCTAGGTTCAAATACTGTATGTGTTTTCACTGCTTACCATATACATTGCCCATTTTCGTACCTAGCAACTTCGTAAAATTGCTTTTCTGTAATGCTGTCTGCAGTGCGTGTCACATGGAAGTCAAAACGGAGCACTGAAATCTTGATGCGAGATATGAAAGAGCCTTAACATATTTGCATATTGACTGATTTGGAAATGGTGAAACACAAAATAGCATGTGTTAATTTTACATTAGCCTGCTGCTGAGCTGAAAAATGCGGTATTCTAATATGCATAAATATACACCCTTAACCATAAAGGCTAAAGGGTTTTCACAGTAATGCCATAGAGGAACCATTTCAGGCCGGCTATATTGAATTTTATGTGAACTTGGATTTGACGTCTTAAACTACTGACTAAGGAGGCGGCTCACTGGGTTTTGGAACAAAGCGTCACTAAAGCATGGATATAAATATTGCAATATAAAAATCCCGTCCATCAATTAACATCTTATGAAGCTAAAAGCTGTGTTTTTAAAGAAACAAATCCATCGTTAAGAGTTTTTTACTTCAAACCATTGCTTCCAGCAAAAAGTCCTCTATCCATAATATTGCTTTCTCCAGTGAAAAATTGGTCTGGTCTGAATCAGGAGAGAAATTTGCACAGATCAAGCACCGTTTACAAGCGAAAACAGTTCAAAACAGCTCTAAACACATATGTGACCCTGGACCACAAAACCAGTCTTAAGTGTCAATTTTTCAAAATTGAGATTTATACATCATCTGAAAGCTGAATAAATAAGCTTTCCATTGATGTATGGTTTGTTAGGATCAGACAATATTTGGATACAACTATTTGAAAATCTGGAATCTGAGGGTGCAAAAAAAATCTAAATATTGAGAAAATCGCCTTTAAAGTTGTCCAAATGAAGTTCTTAGCAATGCATATTACTAACCAAAAATTAAGTTTTTATATATTTATGGTAATAAATTTACAAAATATCTTCATGGAACATATTCTTTACTTAATATCCTAATGATTTTTGGCATAAAAGAAAAATTGAAAATTTTGACCCATACAATGTATTTTTGGCTATTGCTACAAATATACCCCAGCGACTTAAGACTGGTTTTGTGGTCCAGGGTCACATATGTTGGTGGATTCTGATGTGAGAGACAACAGGGAATTAACTTTTTGTCTGGAGGAAGCATTATTAATGGACTCATTTTCTGGCCCAAAGCAAGAGTTTAAAGTTAAAACGTCTTGATGGATTTGTTTCTTACAAACACGCAGCTTTTCACTTTTCAATATGTTAATTGATGGACTGGACTGGAACTTGTGGATTATTGTGATGTGTTTATCAGCTGTTTGGACTCTCATTCTGACGGCACCCATTCACTGCAGAGGATCCACAGGTGAGCAAGTGATATAATGCTAAGTTTCTCCAAATCATGAAGAAACAAACTCATCTAACCTTGGATGGCCTGAGGATGAGGACATTTTCATCAAATTTTCATTTTTAGGTGAACTACTCTTTTCAGTTTTTAAATCTAATCAAATTGGCTGCACAATACATTTCAACTCATTTTAAAAATTTTGTCGAGTTGAAACTTGTATAACTTAAAAATGAAGCTGAAATTTCATCAGCCACAAAATCTGTTGTGGAGGATGCATTTCACTCATTTAAAGTAGTGTTAGGTTACGTACCTGGCGCATATGGGTTGGGTGTGCATGCATGGTTGCATTCATGGGATGCACTCCTGGCATTCGCTGAGGGCTTGTATGCAACGCTCGAGTCTGCCTGTGCACGTTAGGAGATCTATGTGTACGTTGCACGTTCACAGGCTGGATGGTTTGCGGCTGCTTCATGCGTTCACGCGGAAGTTTCTGGAACTCGTCCGGCCGCAGCACCGGAGGTGGAGTAGGAGGCCTCTGGCCCGTTTTGTTGAGCTGCTGGACGGGTTGAGTAGGTCCAGGGTTCTGCAAGGCAGCTTGAGTCTGCTGGATCCGGTTGGTGAAAAGGTTATCGGTCTGGGTGGTGTGATGGCGTAGTGCAGCCTCAGTAAGAGGAACGGATGGCTGAGGCACGGTCTGATTTGGTCTGGTGCCAGTTTGTGTTTGAGATACGGTCATTCCCCTTGGTAGACCAATGGGGATTGGATTCTGTCCCTGAGAGGTTTGGGTTTGAGGTATTGCGGTCTGGATTTGAGATTGGACTTGCGGTTGTGTGCTTAAGTTCTGTTGGATCAATTGTCTTTGCACATTTGGGTACATTTGAGAGTGATTGAGCACAGTTGGTCTCTGGAGGTCTCTTCTTTGGGGAGAAGGAGCAGCTTGGGTCAGCCTTCCCAAAGATTCAGTTTCCTGGGATCTCTGAGCAGAACGATCCCTCCGTGCATCTCGTTGTGGCCAATCTGAAGATCCACTGTTTTCTGAACTATAGACTTCAGGGTTGGGATATGCCGGCGTTCCCTGCAAACGGTCCCAAGGCATCTGTTGGAGGTGTGTTCTGGAGTCACTGAACTGGTTGTTGGGGATTGAATGTCGAGTTCGCTCTTCTGCTGATGATCTTGAGTTGGCAGTTCGATGGTTTGCATTGATTTGATTGGTAGGGTGAGAGTATCCAGTCTGAATGAGACCGTTAGGTTGGCGAGAACCATTTGTTGAAGCATTATTGAGTAATGTGTGTGTCTGATTACTCAAACTCAAAGGGTCAGAGTTCAGCAAGCCATTCTGAGAATGATTTTGATGGTTGGCGTTAGTATGTTGACTTTCTCTATGGTCTGCATGTTGCTGGACCATTTGATTTGTTTCTGGAGGGTATGTGTTCAAGTTGACATGCACCGTTTGAGGTTGTGAATTATTAAACTGGTCATTATGTGGCATGGTGTTGAGGTTTACATGAACTGTAGGCGCAAGCGCACCAGGCTGAGAATTGCCCGTTTGTATGAGAATATTGGGATTGTGTTGGACAGGCTGTGGGAACGATCTCTGAGGGTCACTGTTTGGATATGAATTGTTTTGATGCCCATTGTCTGGGACCGTGCTGAAGTTGTGTTGGAATACATCAGTGTTCAAATGGCCATTATGATGGAGTGGGTTGGAGTTGCTGAGCATGTTTTGTGACATTGTGTTGATGTTCCCATTGTTGTTACTGGGAATGGCGGAGAAGTTTTGTGGGTGTGAGTTGTGTAATGTGGGATCAGGGTGGTTTCCATTGACAAAGGCTCTGTTTGCAATCTGCAGAGAGGGAACATGTGAAAAGATGTATTATTGTAAACTGAAAGAGATGTAAAGGCTGGGCATCATCATGTACTTTGCAATGATTGCAAGGCACTTTTATGTGGCTATTACATTTTCTAAAAGTGTTTAGACTGGTTTTGCAATTCTTTTCTTGCAAAAAGCGAGTATGAGAGTGTCAATATAAAGATGTTTCAATAGCATCTTACAGTAAGTATTCACTGATGTGAATAAGTTCAGAAACTGTCCATTTTAACGAATCAATTCAGAACTTGATGATTCGTTTACGTCATCTGTAAAAATGTTCATGTTATCTCTGTGTGCCATTTTGTAAGCAAATGTTGCTAATTATTACTTTGTACTGATATATTGGTTCATTCAAAAGAAAATGAAATAGTACTGAAAAAAATATACTTTTAATATATTATATAATGCACATGATATATTTTTCCAAACAACATTTGAATGCAAATTTAATTTACTTCTAATTATTATCAGTACTAGTAATAGCAGTAGTAAACATTTTTTTAAATTATATTTCTGCCATATTGTCCAGCCTTCAGAGATATTATTCTACATTACACAACATATGAATAAAATCTAATTTAAAATTTAAAATTACTTAAAAAAAAAAAATAAATAAATAAAATATTTTTAGACTTTTTATTACTATATTAACAATAATATTTTTTAAACAACAACTAACACCTAATATTATTGGTGTTGTTGTTGTTATTAGTAGTAGTAGTAAAAATAATTTTTATCCATATTGTCCAGCCTTCAGAGATATTATTCTACACTACACAACATGTATAAAATCTAACTTAATTTGCTTATTTTTTTCTCATTTTATTTTTAGACTATTGTTTTACTATTTTTAACAATGATACTTTTTAAACAACTTTTTTATTTTTACAGATAACTAAACTATTAATAATAATAATAATAATAATAATAATAATAAATGTTTTTATTTTTACAAAAATATTACTATTATTATCATCATCATTACAAATAAAAAAGTTTTTTTACATACAAATAAAAAATATATATTTAAAAATATTTAGATTTTTTTTTAGCTGTATTGTCCATCCCTAAGAGGCATTACTCTGTATTACACAGAACACAATAATAGAAGGTGGCGCCATCTTACTGTCATTCCTTCATTCTGGTTTGTCTTCTGAAGTCCTACAGTATCTCTGAGTCTCCGATCAACTGCAAATATGAGCAATAAAATCATGTCAGACCTTTTAGCATCATAAAACAAAACAATAGGGATGCACGATAAATATCGGGCGATATATAATGCGCATCTTGTCAGTAAAGCCGGTTCTGTAATCAGCGGTAAATGCCATCACGTGCGTGATTTCACATTGAGCAGCATTTACTACACAGAGCCGTTGTTCACTGACAAGCTGCGCAAATCCACGTTCACTATCAGCGTGGTTTTGCGCAGCTTGTCAGTGAACAACGGCTCTGTGTAGTAAATGCTGCTCAATGTGAAATCACGCACGTGATGGCATTTACCGCTGATTACAGAACCGGCTTTACTGACAAGATGCGCATTATATATCGCCCGATATTTATCGTGCATCCCTACAAAACAATAAACTGAAGCCTTTAGGAGGGACGTACCGTTTCTTTGCCGCAGAAGCAAAATAATTACAATGATAATTATGATGAGTGCAACAACACAGGCAACAACAATCCCTGCAACGGCGCCTCCGCTGAGACAAGTACCTGTAAACATGATTTTTATATTTTACATCTGATGAATTAGATTAACAAGCACTACTAATATCAGCAGACAGAAATGGAGCCAGGGCATAAAGGGCAAAGAAAAAAAACACATCACAGAAACATCAATAATGGAGCCAGCAAATAGAAGAAAGTATCCTGCAAAGGGAAATCATTGTAGGCGGATGAAAATTATGACTCCTTCTAGAGAGGTGACACATGAATTTATCAATCCTGTGGTTGATTACTCCCTCTCTGGTCAAGAAAATGAATGTCAGGCCGAAGAATGAACTGACAGATGCATCTGTCACCAAAGTGCCACAGAGAGCCATTAACTCACCCACAACAGCCAGGTCTATCTGCTGCTTCGATGTCCCTCCTGTGACGTCATTCCGTGCGATGCAGGCGTAACGGCCACTCTGATTGGTGGAGAAGATCTGCAGACTCAGCACGCCGCTCCCTGATTGGCCGCTGGTCACCGGCTGGTCGTTAAGTTCCCATGAGAAGGAGGCAGGAGGTAGAGAGGCAGACGTACAGGTGAGACGAACCGTCTGTCCGACCGTAGCGTCTCCACCGCCAACACACTCGCTTGAGGTCTTAGTCAACTGTGGGGCGTCTGGACCATCTGAAGAACCAACAAAATTATCAAATAAAAATGCTTAATGACAATTTACAGGAACCTTAAAAGGCTTGTCATACTGTAATGTTGGTCAGTATGACCAACGTCTTAACAATTCTAATAATAATAACAATTTGTAAAAAATGTAATTAAATGAAATTAATTAAAAATTGTAAAAAAAAAATAAAATAATTAAATATAATAAAAATAATTATAATCATTATAATATAATACAAATAATTGTAATTATTTGTAAAAAAAAAAATAATAATAATAATAATAATAATAATAATAATAATAATATAATAAAATAGCCTATTGGGATTTTTTTGGGTTTTTTTTTGGTTCATTACTTTCTTTTTAACTGAATTTTTTGGACACCAATCAAAAGATTAGACTATTTACAATGCATGAATAAGTCTGATATCAGTGCAAAGTTTATTTGTATAGCATATTTTACAATAAATAATGTTTCAATGCAGCTTCACAGAAATATTAATTATTATTAACAGTAATATTAAGAATAAAAATATTATTATTATTATTAATGATAATAATACTAATAATAATCATAATTTGTATTAATAATAATGACAATATTTATAAAAACAAAAATGTAAAATATTTAGATATATAGGTATGAGGTTTTCTACGTTATACAGAACAAAATAGGAGAAAGTGGTGCCATCTTACTATCTATTTTTGACAATCCAGTCATTTAAATAATTATGCTTTATTTACAGTGCAAAAATTGCTTCATATTATGAAACACTTGAGTTCAAAACAAAACACTCAAAACAATAAAACTAAATTACCAAACAGAATTGGAAAAACACTCTTTGGTTTCCTCCATCTGCCACTGGCTGGACTATTGGTTGAGCCAGTGTTGTCATGTCCCTCATACAGATTGCAATTAGTCACTAGTGGAGCAGAAATTAATCCAAAATATATTTTGTATGTTATTGTTATGTTTGTCCAGCAAACCAGAACATTACAAGCTCTTTAGTCATTTTTTTTTCATGTCATGTGTTTCTGAACGCATGCTGCTGTCATAAAACATGCTCTTACTCGACAAACTGCAAGAAATGTTCACACAAGGCTGACGTGCAAAGAATATAAATTTGAGGTCTTATGAAATTAAACTCAGTATGTTTCCAAAGGGGCTTATTAATAACTTAAAATGACTTAAAATATGCCAAAGCAAGCAGTACAATAAGCTAAAACAGCTAAAAATAAACTTAATAATAAGAATTATTTAATAATAATATTATAATCCTTATTATATTATATAATAATATTATATTAATAATTATTATTTCTTAATTTTTTAATATTGTCTTTTTTATTTTCCACAGTCATGAAAAACCTGCTATTTTTGTATAATTGCAATATTATTATAGTTTTTATTAATATTTTATTTACTGTTTTTATTTTTAGAGAGAGAGAGATATTTTATAATATGTCTATATATTTTTAATGTCTATAGCTTAATTATTAACTATATATAAACTACAGACATTAAAAATATATAGACATATTATAAAAACTCTCTCTCTCTCTCTCTCTCTCTATATATATATTAAACTATAGACATTAAAAATATACAGACATTATAAAAACTCTCTATATATGTTAAACTTTAATATATATAGAGAGAGAGAGAGAGAGATTTTATAATGTCTATATATTTTTAATGTCTATAGTTTAATATATATAGAGAGAGAGAGAGAGAGAGAGAGAGAGTTTTTATAATATGTCTATATATTTTTAATGTCTATAGGTTTATATATATATATATATATATATATATATATATACTTTAGTTTACTATAATAAACCTGACCTTGAGATATAGGGAATTTTAGTGGAATATGAGGGAATATTTTGGTGTGATTTATTTATTATGAAAATAAATAAATAAATAAAAATAACAAGATTTTTCAATAATTTGTATACTTTTATAGTTATGTCCAACTATTTTGCTGGCTAGAATTTGCAGAGAAATTGCTATTTGTGAGTGAAAAACAACTTTGTTGTGTAAGTCGTGTAAGTTCATTGGTCATAAAGAGTGAGAACTGTGAAAAATATTCAGTTCTTGAAACGTCTGGAATAATGGATTTTTAATAATGATTTAATTCAGGTATTTTAACATATAGTTCATGTAAACAACAGTTTGAAAACAAGAACTCAGATTAGAGAAATCTGCCACAAGGTGACTAGTTTCTGCAAGTTTCTGCAACAATGACTGACATGGCATGAATTGACGACTCACAGTAGACGCTGAGGGTGGCCTTGGCGGTTTGAGCGCTGACGGCGTTGCTGACGGTGCACGTATATTCTCCTGCATCATCTCTCCTGGCATTTTTGATGAGCAGAGACCCAGCGCTGATAGTAATGCGGCTGTCAGAAGACAGAGCGGCGCCTCCTTTACCCCAAACCACACTGACCTCAGAACCCGCAGACCAGCTGCAACTCAGAGACACGTTCCCACCTTCCAGCGGCAGAGACGGCAGAGACAAACTCACTCCGTTCACTGCATCTGAAGAAGGAAAACAAAGACAGGGTGAGCAGACAATGCAAAGAAAATGTTCATTATTAACCTGTTGCGTTAACCGCAAGTAAGAATTTTTGACCGATTAATACTATCAGTTAAACGGTTTAAAAGGTATTTTTTTATTATTATTTTTTCCAGGTTTTTTCCAAGTATTATTTAATTATTTTAAGTTTGCTGCATGAATATTGCTACACATATTTAACTCACGAGGCATCGACAGATTTTCCCCGAGCAAGCAAAATCAAGCAAGTGAAAAGAAGTACTGTGTGGGACCATTTTGAAAGAAAGGCAGATGAAGTGACTTGCAAAATATGCAACGCGGTATTAAAATACAGCAGTAGTACAAGTACAATGCATTATCACTTGCGAAGCAAACACCCACAGTCATCGTGTGATGAAGGAGAGCAAACTTTGCCCTCTATTTTGTCAGGGAGAAGATGCGATGCACGGCGATCTGAGGAGATAACTCGGAGAATCTGTTCAATGGTAGTAAAAGATATTTTGCCCATCGGCGTCGTCTGTGGTGAAGGCTTTCAAGAGCTACTGGGCTATATAGAGCCCAATTACGAAATCCCATCAAGATATATTATTACCCATAGAATTGAAGCCTGTTTTGAGGAGAGAAAAAAATTGCTTAACACTCAACTCAGTAGCACAAAGTGTGTGGCCCTTACGACTGACTGTTGGACAGCACTCACAACAGAAGCTATATAACAATAACGTGCCACTACATAGATGATGACTGGAAAGTTAATTCAGCTGTCCTACTAACACTGAGCATGCCAAGCAGACACACAGCTGAGAACCTCACATGCAGTGGATGCCTGGGGTCTAAATGGGAAATTGTGTGCACGTGTTCATAACAATGCACGCAACATCGTGGCTGCAAACTCTCCAGAATGGGTGCACTGGGACTCGGTTCCCTGTTTCGCGCATACACTACAGCTCGCTGTAAATGATGGATTTAAAGTGTTTGTGCGTCGGGTTATCGTTGCAGCTGGGCGGCTTGTCAGGCACTTTAACCACAGCACCTCTGCTTGCAAAACACTGGAAGCAAAACAAGAACAAATGAAACTTCCAAAACACCAGCTAATTCAATCATGTAAAACAAGCTGGAACTCGGTGTGCGACATGTTCGGAAGACTTCTTGAACAAAGGTGGGCCGTTACAGCTGTTCTATCTGACCGAACGGTAACAAAGCTCCAAGATGCCAGAACCCTCGAGATGCCAGATGAATACTGGCAGATAATGGCGGAGATTTAGCCAGTGTTGGAAACTTTAAAATGTGCAACCACTATAATGTCAACAGAAAAGTAAGTGTCAATTTCCAACATTTACCCCATCACCTTCAGCCTCCTGAACACACACCTGATGAGAGCCGAGGAGGACAGGCACAGAGTGACAGAGTTCAAGGCGAAGGTTCGGCAGTCTTTAAGTGACTGCATGGAGGTAGATATTGATATTATTATTATTATTATGCATTAATTAGGAGAATATTGTTTGCCACAGGTTGACACAGATGAGTTGGTGGCCAAACCAGCGCTGACTGCCTCTGTCCTGGACCCTCGCCATAAACATCTCCGTTTTTTCCCACAAGCGCAGAGAGAAGCCGCAAACGCAAAACTTACTGAAATGTGTGCTGCTTTGGAGATGGCCACTACGGGAGGAGATGAGAAAGCGGTGTCTTGTGCCCAAGCTGGAGATACACAACCCAGGCAGAGTAATGCCATGATGTTGCTCCTGGGAGAAGACTACAGCACCCCTCAACAAGCCACTGATCATCCAGAAACAGAGGTGGACATCTATATGAGAGACAATTTCCCCTCTTTAGATATTAATCCTCTTGACTGGTGGAAAGTAAATGAACGGTGCTTCCCGAGACTGGCCACTCTAGTGAGGCGTTATCTCTATCTCTGCATTCCCGAGATTTCTGTGCCACCTGAGAGGGTGTTTTCTGCTGCGGGGCTAACTGTCAACAGGCTGCGCTCCAGACTATCCCCTCAGCACGTAGACATGTTACTTTTTTTTAAATAAAAACAAACAGTTTGTGGATTGAGTAAGGCCTGCTATTTTAATTTGACAAACTGAGTCTGATGAAAAAAAAACTGTCGGTTCTTCAAAGCTTCAGAAGGATTCACTGTGTTTTCGTTTTGTCCTGTTTATTTAAGAGAAAAATATTTAGTGTAGGCCTATTTATTTTATTACTTTTTATTTATATTATTCTGTTTTTCTCTGTTGTCAGAAACGCTGCAGGTGCGTGAAAATCTGACTATGTGTGAATCCAGGTTCTGTTCTGTATGCTGCTGTTTGCACATGTTAAAATAAACCCATGAAAAAAGTTTGTATATTTAATGCGTCAGACACTCATTAATTCTATTTTTATTCAATGCTAATTTAATATTCTAATCTTATCAGTTAATGGTTAATGTTCGAATAACGAGCGGCGTTTGTCGGTCGAGAAAATTAACCGAAATGAACATCCCTACTTGCTAATCTATTTTTTTTTGTTGACATTTTGAGAATAATTTACATTTAGGGTCGTGAATGTGCATGCAACGTTTTGACAAATACAGTAGATGTGTTTTGGAAAGGTCGAACAAATCAGGGTTATTATAGCTAACAAAGACTAAAGCTGAATCCAAAAACAATTTTTACTTGAAATAAAATAAACTTTAACTGAAATAAAATATAAATAAAATATTTTCAAAAAAGGTTATTTTATTTGCCGTTAGATGCCAAGGCAAAATTTCATATTTTCATTTAGTTTACCTAAAAATATTTTTTTAGTTTACTGAAATATCTAAAACTAATAATGAAATGTAAAACAATGAAAACAATATAGACATATTAAAAAATAAATAAATAAATAAATAAATAAATGACAAAAAAATTACTAAAACTAAAATAAAAAATAAATTAATAATAATAATAATAATAATTAAAAAAATCATAAACCTATAATTGTATCAATTATACTAAAATAACCCTGGCTTAAATTTTGTTTTACGACTTTTATGTTTGGGTCAAATTGACCCTCCCATTGGTTTCTGTCTTTTCTATTTTTACATAAATCTTTAGTGTTTTTGGCAAATTGCATAGAAACCAATGCAGCATCATGTGATCGTACCAAACACCTTGAGCTGCACTGAACGGGTGTTCAGACCGAGTCCAGTGGTAGGCGAGGGTTCGACCGAGACGCTGTAGTTTCCAGAATCACGGATCTGGCTGTTGGTGATTTTGAGCTGAGTGGCGGTGACAGAGATCCTTCCCTGGTACTGCGGGACAGAGATTACGACAGGGCTT
Organism: Tor tambroides; assembly: GCA_021397915.2. Classification (NCBI taxonomy): domain Eukaryota; kingdom Metazoa; phylum Chordata; class Actinopteri; order Cypriniformes; family Cyprinidae; genus Tor; species Tor tambroides. Next base: position 4,252 of record JAFVLL020030252.1, on the reverse strand, counting down.
CCGTTCGCCCACATCGCCAGCGTAGTCGCTGCGCTATCGGTCCATCTGATGAGGGACACATCAGACACCGTCTGTACTGTGAAGATGGCATCTTTCCCTGATGCCACCAACACCGGTGTCTTCTCAAACTGAACTGGAACGAGATCCAGACACACAACGACCAAAGGCAAACCTATGGAGAGTCGCATGTAAAGAAAATGATTTGTTTAGTTACATCATATTTCAAAATGTATTTGCATTAGATAACAGCAACAAAAATATCAAAGCAAGTGTTATTTGATGCTATTCAAATACTGCATCTTTTCTTCATTATATTTGCTCAGTGACTTACACAGTAAATTGGAACACCATTTAAAACCACACAATACAAACACAAAGAAAGAAAGTTTAAATGTGAATGCATCTGAATGAGAGAAATGAATGTTGCATTCACATGGGTGTAGCATGAAGAGACACACAAATGAGGTGCATAAAAGAGCTTAAAATAGCACTTCAAACAAAACAGAAATGCTGTAAAACAGGTAGAACTCGATGTGTCTACTGTCCGCGCACTTAACCTTAAAATTATGTCTTGCATCTATCTGTGTTATTTTTTTTTTATTATTCTTTGGCGTGTATTTTGAACACAAGGTGTTCATTATATAATAACTTATTTGTTTTCACATTATTTGTTAAAAAAGAAATTATATGAAAATGGCAGTTGTACACATACGGGTCAAAATTATTATTTGTTCATTTATTTATGCATGTTATCTATTGCATGTTGCATTTTTTTAGGCTTAAGTTTTATATTTAGGAAGAAAGTATCCTGATAGCATGTGCATCATGTAGACGTCTATTTGATGTTTGCTTTTTCATCTTAAAGATGTATCTTTTTTAGGTTTGTAGATGTATTTTTCTTACATTTCCTGTCAGATCATATATTTAGAAAATGTGTACCATTTTGAATGCACATAAAACTGCTTTTTAAAAATGTTTATCACGTACAAAATGTTTATTTAGGTAAACTTGTCATATTCCAATGTATTTTAAGTGACAAAAGTGCTCTGAAAGTGCTCTTTAAGTGACAAAAGTGCTCTAAAAATGGAGCACTGTTGCTTTTATCTAATTTAGACATGCGACTAAAGTTCACCTGTGTGTATCTTCTACAGAATCGCATCTGACAATCTTGACAGGTTGAGGAGGCAAAACTTACTTAGTGAGAAAACCACAACAGGATGCAGCAGTATATTCATATCAGTCTGGAGGGCCTGAGCAAAACATTTAATTAGTTTCCAGATGTTTAATTCTATCACATATTAAAGCATATAAATCATAATAAGAGCCATTCTGTCAAATTAAAAGAGATACTGACATCAATCACTGTCTCGTATGGGAATGCATTTTAACAAGAGGCTACAATTAGCCTATGCGCACACACAACTAGCCTATAGATAGAGCCTACAATAGGATTAATTATAGACTGTATTAAAATGAGAAATTAAAGCTGTTATATACACTTACTAAGCAGTTTTCTTGTGGTTTTCATTTTGTGTCCTACTTTGGTTTCGGCAGTATGACAAAACGTTGCTTTCACTTCCTGATTTACCTGTCTGACACCTCACCTCACCTCACCGCGACAACAACCGAGAAAGAACGAAATAATGTCTTTTGCTAATGTAGAAAATTAAGTAATGTATAAATACACGGTTGCTGTTTCACCCCGACGGATGTAGCCTACAAAAAGTTACAATACAAATCACTCCTGAGGTCTAATGTTTACATCCTGTCAGAGTAAACCACGCCCACTTTAGAATATCTCTTCAGCAGATTCGAGCTTGTCAGTCATCTTTAGAAGAAAATATTGTTAATAATATTATATAAATAAATTATAAAAGTCTCTTTATATTTTGAGTTTGTACGTATTCCAATTAACATATTCTAAAATTAACTTTTGTATTTTCCAAAATGAACTTTTGATTTGTTTGCTACTTCCTCATTAACGAAAACAACGCACTATTACTTTGTTACTAGAATATTTTTTTCTAGCATACCCATCATTAAAATCAAATTAAACTACTTTGATACAGGAAATCATAATTAAAATATTTTAAAGTCTGTATCATCACACAGACGTCACGTCACGTCACGCAGGCGTGTTAATTGTTCAGGTGAAGTCAGACGATGAGCGGATATTATTTACCTGAACTTAATGCAACAGAAAGTAAACACGGGATTTAAGCTTCGAAAATCAAGGTAAGATGGTTTATTTTGACCTGAAGGGCATTTTATTAACGTACGTCACAAAAGTGCATCCAGTCAATTTTTCGAGTGAGAGAATTAATCAGAAATAAGGCAGAAATAGTTTCTTTAATGATGTCTAATTTGTCAGGTGTCATGGGGTCATGGATGCTGGTTTGGATTCTGTGTACCACAGTAACTCTGAGTGAGTCTGCAGTTAAGAAATACTAGTTAAACCATAAAAGCTGCTTGAGCAGTTCGACATGTTATCAAGTAACATTACTTCAAAGACGAGAAGCTCTGTTTTTATCATTTTGCTGGGCAGCAGAAGAAAACTTCTATTAAAAGTCTATTAAAATTTTTCAAGCAAACATGGGAATTATCAATACAAAAAAATACTCTCTCAGATATAAAGGTACAAAAGCTGTCACTGGGGTGGTACCTTTTCAAAAGGTACCTTAGGTTCCAATATATGTACAATTTACTTACTAATATGTACTCTTTAAGGTACCGAAATGGACCCTTTAGGTACAAATGTGTACCTTTTGAAAAGGTATACCGTCCCAGTGACCGCTTCTGTGCCTTTATTTCTGAGAGTGTATAAATAAACAAGGCTGTTTAAATATTGGAATGCATTTTCAAAAATAACTTATGAATAGAAAAAAGTTTATACCATTTTCTCATCAATTATTGCGTCCTTTGGAGTGACAAAATCAGTTACTTAATAATTCTGAGATCACTGAAAATCATTCTATCAGAAGCCCTATTTAGAAAATAAAATAACATCTAAATGAAAATGATTGCTTTTTAGTCCTCAATAGATTTACACAAAGAACACTAGTCTTGTCCACAAAACAATATATCTATTAAATAAAGTAAAATATTAAAGTATAAATTAAAGTGAAAATATGGAAATGATACCACAGAAAACAATGCAAATCAAAATGTTATTTAAGTATTATATTGCATTTTCTAAAATATATATTACGTTACATAAAAAATAAAAACTATAGGCCTAATATTTTTTCACCAATAGTCAGTCCTTTGGAGTGTCAAAATCCTATAATTCTGAGATAATTAGATATATCTGCCCAACAGAAAATAAATAAGGGGTTTTCATGCTAGTAGTTTTACCTCCTAAAACTACTCCAAAGCCATTTTTCATTAAAAGTGGAAACATAAAATAAATAGTTACCAGTCAGTTGTTCAACTTGCTCATGCCTTGCTCATCTGGATTCTCACTCAACCCTTTATATAAGTTAAGATACTAATAACACACTAATGTTTTTCAATAACTGTCATCAGTGCCTGTGTGTCTTCATGGAGCAATATCAGTCCGCTTTAAGACTCGACAGCCTCTCTATGTAGCTCTCGGCCAAACTCTTGTTTTGGAAGCCATATTCGAGAAGGATCCAGGCGACAAGATAGACATGGTGACGTGGGACCGCGAGCGAGGAAGGGACAATGTCAGACTTTCACATGGAAACAGAATATCTTTGGAGAATGGAGATGCACTTCTGCGGGTCAGTGATGTTGCAGAAGGGGACTTTGCGATCTACAAGGTCACCGTTACAGACAGTAATGGATACCAGCAGCACGACTCCATAGAAGTGCGAAAGATTGGTAAATAGGTTACATTTCAACTATGCAAATGTTGTTTTACAACTGACCTGTGCACCAGCTGTTTTGAATAGTTTCTTCACATGCACAGCTATTTAAATTTTAAGGCAGCATGTCGTGCAAAGCTAAAAAAAAAACTAGTTGGACAGGATGTTTTTTTCTTTTCTTACGTACTTTTTCTTTTCTTTTCAGTGGAACCTCTAAAGGCGTCACTTATGCGTGTGCTGGAGTGTGTTGTGGATAATCATGGCATGACGCAGTGGGACAGCCCTCAGTTTTCATGGCTGGTTGATGGCGTTACAGTAACCAATCAAACCGCCCTGTTAGCAGAAGGCAGTAGACTAGACATCTCTGAGGTTAAGGGCGTTAACTACACCTGCATCATCAAGAGCAGCCTGGGGACAGTGACTAC
>JAFVLL020030250.1:0-20405 GCA_021397915.2 Tor tambroides | reverse complement strand
TCCCGTACAAATTTTTTGCATATGGGCCCGGGGCTGACTTGCTACGGTGGTGATTGTTAATTACTTATTGCATTTTCAATGAATTGTCCAGATGATTCTGTAAATTTTCAGTAAAAAATTTTTTGTTCAAAGGACCTTGAACTTTGCAGTTTGTTTGGTGGTTGGATTCCTTTTTGCTTTTTGTAATTTTTTCCCTTCTCACATCTCCCATTGTTTCCTCTCTATACTCCTATTGTCCTCACAATTAAAGGTGAAAAACCCCTATGTAATCAAGAAAAAAAGAAATAGCAACATATGAGCAATAAAACATTTTTATAATGGAGTCTTGAAAGAGATTACAGCAAGAAAATAAAGACATCTCCCATGTTCCTCACAGCCCATTCTTGTTTTGGAATGTTTTCTCTCAGAACTTTGTCTCATTTGTGTCTACTTTTATTTCTCCTAAGGAATTTTAGGAGAAACATCCGAAACGCTGTTGATACTAAAATGAGAGAGAAATGAGAATCACAGATAAGTCTCATGAGCTTAGAGCAAACTCTGATCAATAAAATAGTTTTATAATGGAGTCTTGATAGAGATTGCAGTAATACAGTAAAGAGATATTCTGTGTTTCTTCCACCACATTCTCAGTTTTGACTCTTTTTCTCTTTAATATTTCTCATATCTCATTTGTGTCTACTTTTATTTCACCTAAAGAATTTTAGGAGAAACATCTGAAATGCATCTGAATAGTTTTCTGAGGCCAGCATGCCCAAGCGTGGCACCTTGATTTAGAAACCGTGGTTATCTCCAATGAAGAAGGGTACAAAGGCACTTGGGCATAACTCTTATACTCACAGAGGGCTGCACAAAGGATGAAAGCACCTGCATTTGAGCCATCATTGTAATGGCCTCATATGGAGCAGGCCCAACATGCTGACAAGGGCCGCTGCTGCCATAAACCCAACAGTCTTTGGAATAGTCTGACTGGAATACCCTAGCCACAAGCAAGAACTGCTAATGCCTCGAACTGAGCTAAGATTAACCAGTCATCAAGATAATTCAGTACATGGAGTCGCAATGGAGCCAAGGCTGCATCCATGCACTTTGTGAAGGCGCAAAGAGACAAGGCCAAAGGGCTCAATATTGGCATGCTTTGCCCCCAAAAGCGAACCTGAGAAACTTTCTAAATGGGAAAAAATTTATATGTAATAATGTCCTTTAGATCTGTTGTGACAAACCAGTCACAGTGTCACCACACCAGGTTCTCCCTCATTATTGTCACCAACACAGTCTTCACCCTGCTCACTCTCTTCACAGTCCCTGGATTTATTCAGCTGCACCTGATTCTACTCAGCACGCAATCAAAGACTGCACAAAAACATAGCATTAACACTCAATCTCTGTCTCCTATAGACATTCACTGCTTTGGATTTACATAGTATTCCTCATTGTCTCCCCTTGTTGTCCCTTGTGTTTTGGTCTTGTTTTATAGACAAGTTTTTGCTTTGGAATAAATCTTGCATTTAAATTTACTTCCTGTCTCCACTCTGAGTGTTACACGTTACACTGGAATAATGGCTGCTGAAAATTCAGATTAGCCATCACGGGAATAAACTACATTTTACAATATATTCTAATATAAAACAGTTCCTTGAATTGTAATAATATTTCACAATTATACTGTTTTACTGTACTTTTGATCAATAAATTCAGCCTTGGTAAGCATAATAGAATTCTTTCAAAAACATTAAAAAAAATTTATGAACCTCAAATTTTTGAATCTCATAGAGAACTCTGACAGTAAAACTAAATGAAAAGACAAACATGTTCAGTGTGCCATAAACCCTGATGGCTCATCTGGAAAATATCTCATAAGAATATAGAAAATCTTTAAACACAGTAGAATCCACAATATTCATCCCTAGATCTATAACATATCTTACCAAAACAAAAAGAACAACAACTATAATGATAACTATATTAGTATCCACAACACTGAATGATAATGTACTGCTTGTTGGAAGTGTGTATTTACATTGTCTGCCACATGAAATGGTTGAGCTCTTTAAAGTTAAGGGGATTCTGATTGGCTGTCAGTGTTCATCAGATGGAAAAAAATGTAAGGTGTGGACTTCCCTGTTCTCATAATATTAAAATGATTATTAAAACTTTATAGTTATCATTAAAGTTATCATCCTGTGAACGGGTCTTGTTAGTGACATTGACAATATAGTGATTACATCGCTATATAAATTGGCATCTGTAATTTTCCAGCTGTAATATGTACACATACCTTAAAGCACTGGATGTGGAAGTAAAGGCTGAGAGTCTCTATAATCATGGCAGCACCTTTGCCAAGTGGATGACCACAACTTGAACACAGTTTCTTCCCACTGACAGACCTACACATACACAAACAAAAGTGAATTTATGCCTAAAAATAATTAAATATAGATCAGTTAAGATAAGTTATTATTTTATTTATTATACATTATTTATTTTATAGTGTCCCTGTTAAATATTACACGTAATTACTACAATAAAAAACAGTAAATTATACATAATTACTTGCAACTAACCCTAATCCTAACCTTAACCCTAAATTAAGTACATTTTATTAATTAATATTATCCAGTACTTAAATCTATAATTACATTGTACACTTCCTAAATACACTGTAACAAAGACACCTTAAAATAAAGTGTAACAAAAATAATAATTGTCAGTAATAAGCATAGCAGCATACATTAACAGAAAATGCACATCATCAAAACTAGTGGATGACTGAAATGGGAGTGTCAATGCTGATATTTGTTCATATTATCATATAATACAAATTTAATTATGGCAAATAATGTTTTGTGATGGGTGGAAACAGGGAATAAGTGATCATTTAACACTGGATCATTTGGATCTTTAGTTGTGATCTCACATCAGAGAAACTGTGATGTACCTGTTTGGTGATGGAGGTGGTTGTTTATCTGTGAATGAAGGTGATGTTGATGAATTTGGCCCAATGTTCTCTATAGAGTCAGACCTGAGAATGGAGAGCCACATGCAGTGTTCATGCACACACACATGCTCAGAATCATTAAGCTTCAGTCATAAGGATAAATTCAACAAAATCAAAAACATAAAATTATATCAACTTTGAACAACACTTTGCAGCTTGTGTGAGAATAAATAAATCAATTAAAGAATGCATAATGCACACAGACATATACCTCCTGCGTCCACCAGATTTTGGTTGTGATGAATTCTTTTTCCAGGTCTCATTCTGCTGGGGTATCTGTCTGTTGCCCAGTGGCATATCTGTAAAATAAGAAGGAAAAAAAATCAAACACTTAAAAAAAATTATTTTTAATGCACAATTTCATGTGGTTTCACCGGTATTTAACTCTCTGGTATTCTTCACCTAGGGGTCACACTTGTAATCTTCAGCGGTCAAAACAGACAGAAGACAAATAGTTTAACTTTTGTGTGTGTGTGAAAGAGTAATTAATGTACTTTGTTTCATGGCACTAAAAAATGTTCAGCTCTACAGTAAATTATGCAAAATTTATGTCTATATAAAATAATACAAGTGTTAGAGAAATATTTCATACAATTTTGAATTAACAGAATGTTTAAATTAAAATATATATATATAGCAAAGATATTTAAAATCCAATGCATGTAAGGCAGATTGGTGCCATCTGGTGGGGAAAAAAAAGAAAATTATATTTAATATCATGGTGCAACCACTAGATGGCTGTATAGCCAAATACACTGCTCAAAAAAATTAAAGGAACACTTTGAAAACACATCAGATCTCAATGGGGAAAAATATCATGCTGGATATCTATACTGATATGGACTGGGTAATGTGTTAGGAGTGAAAGGATGCCACATCGTTTGATGGAAATTAAAATTATCAACCTACAGAGGGCTGAATTCAAAGACACCCCGCAAATCAAAGTTAGTCCATAGCCAAAATGGCTAGGCCAGGCATTGTCATGCACCAGGAGGAACCCAGGAAACACTGCACCAGCGTAGGGTCTGACAATGGGTCCAAGGATTTCATCCCGATTCCTAATGTCAGTCAGGGTGCCATTGTCTAGCCTGTAGAGGTCTGTGTGTCCCCCCATTGATATGCCTCCCCAGACCATCACTGACCCACCACCAAACCAGTAAGGCTGAACGATGTTACAGGCAGCATAACGTTCTCCACGGCTTCTCCAGACCCTTTCACGTCTGTCACATGTGCTCAGGGTGAACCTGCTCTCATCTGTGAAAAGCACAGGGCACCAGTGGTGGACCTGCCAATTCTGGTGTTCAATGGCAAGTGTGTCCAGGCTCCACGGTGCCAGGCAGGAGCACAGGGCCCACTGAAGGATTGTTGGGCCCTCAGGCCACTTACTCATGTCTGTTTCTGATTGTTTGGTCAAAGACATTCACCAGTGGCCTGCTGGAGGTCATTTGTAGGGCTCTGGCAGCGCTCATCCTGTTCTTCCTTGCACAAAGGAGCAGATGGTCCTGCTGATGGGTTAAGGACCTTCTATGGCCCTATCTAGCTCTCCTAGAGTAACTGCCTGTCTCCTGGAATCTCTTCCATGCTCTTGAGACTGTGCTGGGAGACACAGCAAACCTTCTGGCAATGACACGTATTGATGTGCCATCCTGGAGGAGTTGGACCGACTGTGCAAACTCTGTCCAGGTCCAGGTATCGCCTCATCCTACCAGTAGTGACACTGACCTTAGCCAAATGCCAAACTAGTGAAAATCAGTCAGAAAAGATGAGTAGGAAAAAATGTCAGTGGCCTCTACCTGTAAAACCATTCCTGTTTTGGGGTCGTCTCATTTTTGCCCATCTAGTGCTCCTGTTATTAATTTCATTAACACCAAAGCAGCTGAAACTGATTAACAACCCCCTCTGCTACTTAACTGACCAGATCAATATCCCAGAATTTTAATTGACTTGATGCTATACTCTGATTAAAAAGTGTTCCTTTAATTTTTTTGAGCAGTGTATATAAATATACACATAGGGTTGTGCATGCCCAGGATACTTATAATTAGGGATACTATTATGCTATATAATACTACTATTACTATTATTGTTAGAAGTATTTTCAGAAGTAAATACTTTTTTAAATTAAGTTTTGCATTTGGATATAAATTTAGACATTATCAAGTAGACTGTACCCCAAAAATTGCTCTGTATTTTTGTATTTCCCATTCATTTTCACTGCGGTCCATTTAGCCTGTTTTGTGTGCATTCAGCAAGTGCCACAAAGATAAGATAAAGTAATCTTAAAGTATCTTAAAAAATAAAAAATAAAATGCAAAATGTCTATCTAAAATGACAGAAGACCACCAGAGGGTTAATTGAAAATATCTGAAAGATATATTTAGTTACAGATTGCACAACATCCTTTTTCAAAAACTAGATTTGCCACCTAGACAGCCTAGACAGCATTTTAAGTCATCGCAGGCATGCTTTCCTTTTTTTAAGAATTTAAGATACCTTTAAATACCTAAGAAGTTAACATACCTTATTTTGTCTAAATTGACTAAGAATGTAATCCCAGAATGCACTGGGACAAGCTCAGTAAACAAAATAATCCATGATAACAAACAAATTGTGAGAAATGCTTCTATTTCTTTCACATTTGATTAAAATGAACAAACAATCTGATAAAATGGCCCTTGTATTGTTGTGTGTTATGTATGTATTATTTTGCTTATTAGAGTTGTTAGTTAAACAACATGCTAATTTCAAAGTCCACTAGACTCACCCTGACTAGATGGTAGTGTAGGCTGCTTTTCTTGGCTCTGGTCTCCTTGTCTTCTCTGACCCACAGAGCCACAACCTTGCAGGGGAGAACTGGTATAGGAAAGACGTGTGAAAAGATGCAGTAAACAATATGTTCAATTATATAATTATATAATGATTCAAAAAATTGAATAGTTAACCCAAAAATGAAAATTATGTTATTATTTACACACCTTCATATTGCTCCAAAACTACATGTTGGGTTTTTTTCATGCAAATCAAAATCTGTTTTCCATAATACAACAGTTTATAGTTATCATGTCCATCAAAAAAGCCCATAAAAACACAGTAGACAGACATGGTCAGTGTGAACTATTGTTGTAGGAAAAAAAAAGGGAAGTTCCATAGGGAAAAAAAAGGTATGGAATTATAATTGTACTTTTTGGGTAAACTATTCCTTTATGTTTATTCCTAGAGTTGTTGTACCTTACTGTCATCTGTAAACTCTCTGTCTTTCTTTGGGCTGCTTCACTGATGCCATTTTCCCTTTGTCTGTAAGTCTCAAAGCTCTGATAGAGTGAGAAATATGGTCAGTATCATTTACACCAACATCAAGCACTTCATTTAATGTCCTTCCTTAAAGTCATCACGTAAAGTCATCACGTCACGTCTTACCGTCTGCTTCTCCTCTGGCCCCTGTTTGTTTTCCTGCTCAGGCTGGGACTGTAAAGTGCTGTGGGTTTTGGGAAGGTCTGATGGTGCAATCGTTGAGTGAGGGGTCAGAGGGGTCACAGTCTCTTCTAGAATCTTCCTCTCCTGTGTTGACGAAAAAAATAACAGTCACTGGCAAAGCTTCTATAAGTAAAGAAGTACAGACATAGCTTTTTTTGTCAGATAACTGAGATCAAAATGGCGTGATGACATGTATTTTACAACAATTTACCATAGTAAGCATGCTTTCTGCTGAAAAAAACTGAAATTAAACATAAATGACAGAAAAAGATTTTTACACTATTTGAGGACCTCACATTCATTTTACAGAAGTAACAATAACTGTTATAACCAGGGTGTGATTTGTCAGAGAGATGGGGGGAGCTCTGATGTTTGTTTTTTTAATCACTGGTAGGGATAATATAAAATATAATGACACATAAATGTGTTAAGAGTAGTTTTTGATAATAAACTACACCAGCTTTTTACTTCTCATGGAAACATACTTTATTCTTATAAAAATACCCCAATGCATCAAAATATGTAAATACTATAATAATCATATACTTATTAGCTTCATGTTTCATCTCTGTTAGTTATGTATAGAGACAAAACACAGAAGTTTACCATTACCAGAAGGTGGGGGAAAATTGATGGATCTGCAGAGAATCGCCTTTCTACAAGGTCATTAATCCCAGAAGAGAGAGGGGCAGACAGTGGTTGAAGCTACTTCATTTTCATCAGATTGCATAATTAATGGAAAACTAACAGAATTTTTTATTCTATCTAAGGAAATATTACGTAAAAATTGTGAATACATATTTCTCCAAATGTGCACACTTTCAGACTAAAAGCCATTTGTATGTTGTGTAGCGAAGCCCTGTGATCAAAAATAAATAATGGGAGCAAACGCAACTACAAGTTTGTGTCTCGTTATTCTATTCAAAATATCAATCACTGCTGATTGATTTTTGCATGATTTTGCATTCTTGACATAAATTAAGAATTATTACTGTAATTATAACCAAGTATTATAAACAGTGGTCAAATACCAGGGCTATCTAATCTATCTAATGATTCTTAAAACGAAATAAGAATTCATAATTATTCTATAAATGTTACTGTTACAGTTATGGACTTTTAGTTGTGTTTTTCCCTGTTTCTGATCTCCTGTCTTTTGTTCCTTTTGACCTAGTTTTCCTTAGTTGCCTGATCATGTCATTCAGTTCATCTGTTGTCCATTAATCATCTCGTTTGCTCCTTTATTTTGCCAGTGTATATATTCCCTCAGTCTCTGTCTGGTCTTCATCGTGGATTGATTTAAGTTTAGTGTGTGTGGTTGCTTACTCTCCTGGTGATTCTCCTGTTCTATGTGTTTGAAGTTGGAATTAAAGGACTATTATTTTTACTCCGTCATTGTGCACATCTCATCAGCCACATTCCGTTACAGAATCCACAACCGAAATGTTTTTTGCAGCGTTCCTCTTTTTGTTTATTTATTTATTTATTTTATTTTTTTTCCATGGATTTACCTGCTGTTAAGCTCCTCTGCCTGGAGCAAGAGGATCGCTCCCTCGAGGACCATACGAGGGATTTTCTACACCTGGCCAACCAGACTCATTACCCGGACAGCTGCCTATGTACTTTTTACTTCGTCGGACTAAACAACTCGACTAAGGCAAAGCTGTCCAGGAAAGGTCCTCAAGGGAGTTTCGCCACATTCGTGGAGTGGGTGCTGGAGAATAATGGACATCATTTCTCTGTCTGCCCTGCTGATGAGGACATCTCCAGCCCCACTCCCAAACCAGAGACCAGCCCGCCGTCATCCCGATGCATGGAGGTATCGCCTGAGCCCACCGCAGACGGAGAACCGGAGTCTGCCTTGACACGTGAGCCAGCGCATAAAACCACGACTGAGCCGATTGTCGCCCCGGAGCCAGAGCCTCAAAATATGTCTGACCAGGTGCGTGAGCTGGCCACACTGTGTATCGCCACGGGAGTCCTTGTGGAGATCGAGGGATTGGAGGAAAGCCCTGCCCACACTCCCACCGCCGAGAGTGAGCTACAGCTGGTCTCTGGAGAGCATTTTTAAAGAGGATTTAATAGACTGGTTTGAGGAGGTAATAACCAGCTCTCCTGTGTCTCCTGAGCCTCCGCTGGTTCCGTCCAGCTCTCCTGTGTCTCCTGAGTCTCCGCTGGTTCCATCCAGCTCTCCTGTGTCTCCTAAGCTCCCACCCAGCCTCCCTCTCCCACCTCCTCTTTTAAAACCAGCCAGTTCCTCAGCCCCATCTCCGCTGGTTCCTGTCAGTCCCTCAGCTCACCCTCAGTCAGCGCCATCTGGGTGCTTTGATCTGCCTAGGGACTTCCAGTCTCCAGCTCCGCCTAGGCGTGAGGATCCCCTGTCTCCGCCTCAAGCCTCCGAGTCCTGGACTCCACCTCGGTCCTTCGACCCATTGGCTCCACCTTGGCTCCTAGCTCCCTCGTCTCCACCTTGGCCCATCATCCCACCGTCTCCACCGGGCTCCTTCATCCCTCCGGCTCCGCCTTGGTCAGTCGTCGACCATCCTTCGCCTCAGGACTCCACTCCTCTGGCTTTGCCTTGTCACTCAGTCCCTCTGGCTCTGTCAGGCTCCTCCTTCCCTCCAGCTCCACCTTCATCCTCTGTCGCTGTCATCCGCATCGGTTGCCTGAGCCTTCAGCTCCGCCTTGGCCCTCCTGATCCTCAGTGTTGCCCTGGCTCTCCGTCTGCTCGGCTCCATCTTCCATCAGCTCCATCTCCATCAGTCGTCCCCAGGGTATTGTCAAGGCCTTCTCCACCATGGCTCCTCCCACCCTAGACTCCACCCTGGGGTCTCATCCTGGCTGGTCTCTGGATCTCCACCTGGCTCCTCCTGCTCCTGCCTCCTCCCTGGCTACTACCTCTGTCTACTCCACCATGGTTTCTCCCATCACATTCTCCTAGTCCCTGCCTTTCGCCTGCTCCACGCCCTCCTCCAGAGCCCCCGCCCTGCCTCCTTAGTTGGACCTCTTTGGCACCTTGGCAAACTGTTACAGTTATGGACTTTTAGTTGTGTTTTTCCCTGTTCCTGATCTGCTGTCTTTTGTTCCTTTTGACCTAGTTTTCCTTAATTGCCTCATCATGTCATTCAGTTTACCTGTTGTCCGTTAATCATCTTGTTTGCTCCTTTGTTTTGCCAGTGTATATATTCCCTCAGTCTCTGTCTGGTCTTCGTCGTGGATTGATTTACGTTTAGTGTGTGTGGTTGCTTACTCTCCTGGTGATTCTCCTGATCTATGTGTCTGAAGTTGGAATTAAAGGACTATTATTGTTACTCTGTCATTGTGCGCATCTCATCAGCCATATTACATTACAGTTACTGTACAGCTGCCAGAAATAGTCCAACAGGCTTCATAATCTATATAGTTCTTCTGTGTTTTGTGATTTATTGTCAAGGACAAAAAAAAATCACTTTTCAAACCCCTGTCCCCCCATTATTACTTTTATAGTATGTTTTTTACTGCCATGGGTCCAGCTACTGTACATATTGTTCCACCAGGGTCACGATATGATGCATATTGTAATCGTTTATGTGTGTATTAATAGCACACCAGATATTGAGATTCAGTTATTTGTCATCTGCAACAGTCAGCTTAATTAGTAATATGAACTAAATAAGTCCAAGATTTTAATAATTAAATCTTTTTTTTTGGAGTTTCATATGAAGCACATGATAAATGCATGTTTCAAGTCAGGCTATAACTACAACTGTGAACACAAATGGAATTTGAACGCAGATGGCATTGCTGTCTTTGACTTTCATCAGCCTGATTTTCACAAAATCATACTGTCTAATGCAAAGTAATAATGTCAAAGTAGATTTGCATTTCCACAAGGAAATACCAGTGCCAACTTAGGCAGCTAAAGAATAATGCTAAATTTAGACTGTGCATGAGAATCAAATAAAACAATCTTTTCAGTGTACAGGTGGCTATAAAAGACCAATCACACATAATTATGTAAATAAGTTTAACTAAAAATAAACGACAACAACAACAAAAAAAAACAATCAATTCTGTATGTAAATATTACAATGGTGTCAGTGGTATCAGTTGCATTTTGAATGGTAGTAAATATTCTAACTAGGGATGCACCGAATCCAGGATTCGGATTCGGATTCGGCCGAATCCTGGGCTTTTTGACGGGGTTCGGTTTCGGCCGAACCTTAGATTTATTTTCCACCGAAACCGAACCCTAGACTTGCACTACGACGTCACACGGCCGTTGATTACGTGAAGGTGTTAGGTGTGTTCGACTTTAGCGGTGCCAGCAGAATGACATCAAAGTACCGCGAGAGCGATTCGAAAGCTCAAGGGGTCCATCTGTTTCTTATCAGTTCTCGCGGTACTTTGATGTCATTCCCAGCAGCGCCGCTTTTCAAAGTCGAACACGCCTGTTTTACATAGGACCTGTTGGAATGTAGTAGGCTGCAAGAATCTGAAATGGAACCTCGTAAGCAAAAGTTTTGTTTGGCAGTACTTTCAACCAAAAGAAGGTGATTCAAGTCGAGCTTTATGTTCAATTTGCAATGCCAATTTGTCTCGTGGTGGCAAGGACCCTAAGCAGTACACAACATCGCCGATGTTAAAACATTTGCGTCTAAAACTAAGGATGCGAGTAGGATTCGGTATTCGGTTTCGGATTCGGCCGAATCTTAAACAGTGGATTCGGTATTCGGCCGAACCCCAAAAATCTGGATTCGGTGCATCCCTAATTCTAACATTCATTGGGAAACTGAAACTACAAGTTCAGTAAAGAGAGAAAATTCACCTCCTCATGGTACCGCCTCTCTTCCTCTTCCACTTCCTTCTGCACTTGCTCCCACTCCTGCTTTAACTTGTCCTGTTCACGCTGATATTTCTCCTGTGATCACACACATGCATTGACAGAATGAAAAAGGAGTATACCATCAGAACTACGATGGTCAGAAACAAATGCCTTTAAGAGAATCTCTAGCACTTGGCAGCTCCAAATTGCTCTTTAATAGTCATGGCGAGGAGCTTGAAATTTGAAAAATAAATTTAAAGAAAGGCAAGTTTTGAAGCTGAAAATTATAACATTTTAAAGGCACAATCTTTTCCAAGTAGTAAACGTTGACAGTCTGGAACAAACCTAAATAAATAAATAAATAAAAATGGCTGTATGGATGTACCTTTCAATAACTTGACGTCTGCAGTGAAAATCTATTTTCTAAAATAAGCAAACACTTTCCCACATACACACACTGACACACGCAGGGATGTCTTTATCTTCAGAAGGGACTCATGTATCATGCTGGGTGCGAGTTATTGTTTGTGTTTTACATATTCAAAACGGATCCAAGATTAGCTTCTTAGAACTGTCAAAAATGATTTGAACATTTAAGTCACTCTTAAATGCCAGTGGAATTAAAACGAGTAGTTCAACCAACCAAACCAACAAAGAAAATTCTGTCATCATTCACTCACTCATTCAGATCTAATCTCACCATCATCCAGTCCATCTGGAATGACATGAAGAAACAGAAAAAACTGAGATATACTAAATCCAGAAGAACTGTGGCAACATCCCCAAAACACCTGAAGAAACCATCCTACAAAGCTACAATACTGTGAAAAGTTTTAGACACTTGTGTAAAAATGCTGTAAAGTGAGGATGCTTTCAAATATAATATCATAAATAGATTTTATTTATCAGTTAATTTCTATTGGCTAAATCAAATCAACATTTGGTGTCACCACCTTTTATGTTTAAAACAACTTTTGTGCTCGGCACACTTAAGCATAGTTTTTCAGGTAGCTTTGTAGGAAGTGTTTTGTAGACATTGCCACAGTTCTTCTGGATTTAGTCTATCTCAGTGTTCTTTCTGTTTCTTCATGTCATTTCAGACAAACTGGATGATGGTAAGATCAGATATCTGTGCATATATATATATATATATATATATATATATATATATGTGTGTGTGTGTGTGTGTATGTATGTATATATATGAAAACGGAAGAAAAAAAAAGAGGGTTGGTTATGAGGCCAAAAAATGAGAGAGAGAAAATGATTACAGAACTTTCATTTTTGGGTGAACTATCCCTTTAAGTGCCCAAATACTTTTTGCAGTTACTGTATATTGACACAGATTAGTTTTGTCTAGTTGTGCAAGGGTGAAAAACAAGCAACAGCCAAGTGCGGGTTATAACAGCTAAAACATGCATCCTCTCTTCTTATCAAAGAATTTTGATTTGAGTTCTACTGAGTGTCAAGATAAAGTGATTCACTGCATTCCAGTAAACTAGATTAACACTTTCTGTTATACAACAGATCTTCTGATAATATCTAGTCAATTTTTAACAAATGGAAAACCTAATCATGGAACATAAACGGATAGTTCAGCCAAAATTAAAATTCTGTCATCATTTACTCGCTCTCGTTACATTCCCAATGTTCTTTCTTGAAAAGAACACTAAAGGAGTTATTTAGCAGAATATCTAAGCTGCTCGCCCTTGGTCTTATCCATGTTCATTGTATTGAAAAAAGCAGCCTGGACATTCTAATGACAGAATTTTCCATTTTAGGTGAATTATTTCTTATATGTTTAAGCAACTTAAGCATAAAATGCTAAATGCCTGGTTAGTCTACAGTCTGGTTGATCTATGAAGCCTAAGCATGCTCAGGTTGTGCACTTGAAGCTCGCCCGATTCTCAGTGCTGGCTCAAGTGGGCTCTGATTATTCAAGCCACTGTACCTGAAGCATGCGTTCCTGCTCTTGCTGCCACCTCTCCTGACACTTGCGCTCTTCCTCAGGGTCCCAAGAAAAGTGTTTACCCCGCTTCACCAGATTCAGCACTGAGGGAGGGACCTAACCGTACCGTCCGCAATGATATGCACCAACACGCACACGCCATACGAGGACGCACCAGACAACACCAAGAACAGTGAGGAGGGGAGTGGACAGAGAGACAGTTGATCTATTACCCCTGAAGTAGTTGTGATTACCAGTTCTACTGGAGAAGATGAATGTGAAAAGACAAGAAAAAATGGGGCATTTCTGCTGCTTTACCATCTGGTATAGAATATTCTGTTTTTATTTTTCTTATTTATTTAATGTTTAATTTAGTTTAATTCTGACAACAGATATTGTGCTTATATTATCCAAAAATGTAAGTGGTGCTTGTGTGTGCAAAAGCTGTGAGTGGTTGCCTAGCTAACTCCCATGAGCTACTGAGAATGATGAAAATACTTCAATATAACATATTAAAACTAATGCTTGCGTTCAAAAACTCACAAGTCCAGTTCCTGTTTCCATGGTAAGAGTGACATTGAATGGACCTTGTTTCAGGGTTATGGTTAGTGCCGTATTTCACTGGTGGTTTGACAAGTAAGCAATTTCTTTTACAAATAATTGTTGAAATCACGGTTGTGGTTTCTACAGAAGCATATAGTGTTACATAACAAAATCTGAATGGGACCCTTCTGGACCTTTACTGTTGTGTTTTACACCATTTAGCATATGTTTTAGGAAGATTATTACAATCACTTTAATAGTGCTAATTCAAAAGAAAAAGAATAAAAAAATACCAGATGAGAAACAGCCAGAAACAAAACTACAAAAAGCCTCAAGGATGAGAAAAGAGGAGAGAGACAAACAGATTTAATTTCTTTACTTACATTTCCAGATTTTTCTGCCATATCTGGAAAATGAAACGTCATTTTTAAAACATGCGCTTTAAATGATTTCATGAATTATTAATTTTATTAATATGGTATATAATATAAAGTGTGTAAGTGTATATATAAAGGAATATAAAATGTCAAATGTAAGAAAAAGTATTAAGAAAACAATTGATCCAAACTTTGTGAAAAAGTCACATCTGATCAAACTCTGGACCAATTCAGTGACAGAAATAAAATCAGTGGCAGATGCAAATGTGCTGCTACCTTAAACTTGACACACTGACACATTTCTGAATATTTTACATGAAAGGTTAATACTGCAACTTTATTTGCTCATTCAGATTATGGAACAATAACATAACAATGGGTTATGAGGGGTTAGTCCAAAATGTTGGCCATAAATTGGACGGGCTAGCAGCCAGTCTGAGACTGGGGCTTTATTGGTGAGCTGTATACCTGATAGGGCAAAGAAATCTCTGCGCAATTTAGGATTACTAGACAACAACGTTAACTGAGCATTGATGGTCAGCTCTAAACAATGACCCAAAAACGGGCAGAAATGAGAGTTTACCTTTGGTTTTAAATTGTATATATTTAATGGGAGAAGTGAAGGTCAAGATGTTACTGTTATAGTTACTGTTGGCTAAAACTAATTTTGAATGCCACTCACCTGGTTTGGTTTTGTATGATTCTAGGTTGGATGGTTCTGAATGATTTGTTGATTTCTGTGGGATCTCAGTTGCTAGTTTATTGACCTACAACCAAATCCAAAAAAGTCATGGTCAAATAAATATAACAAATATATTTCATTCTTTTAATAATCATTATATTTGTATATAAGTATTTTTGCCTGTGTTTTTTATAAGCACAAATGCAACACATATCCCTATAGACTAACCTGCACAGCAGAGGAGTAAAACTGAATCATGTCATGTTGAGAGTCGCTCATACATGTCTCATCTGTCTGCTCTTGATCTACACAGGAATATGAGCCATTTCAAAATTATTATTTTTTTTAGAATTTAAACAACAATATGAAAGATAAATGTATCTTTTGTATAATGAGCTGGGACATTTATCGAATAAAAGCTAATCAACCTGTCTCTTCAGATTTTATCTCCAACACTTCTGGGGATATAGTGACATCAGCAACCTGTGGGACTGTCCTACCTTCAACCTGTACAACAGACATACTTCCTGAATGATAAGAATACACTCAACTGCTATACTGACTGTAAACTATCCATTCTTTTGCTTGTATGGGTCAAAGCACATACTTACCTCTGTGGTATCTCTGTCTTTCTCGCAGCACTCTTGTGTGCATGTGGATGAGAGTGTGTGGTCCGTGGGCTGGACCCCTGACACATCAATATCTGTGATGTCTGAATCTGTGTGCTGGTAAGGAGATGGAAAGAACTGCAGAGAATATTCTTCTGGCTCTTTGGTTTTCTGTGGTCCTCCCTTCTCAGTGCTGTGGCCGTTATCCTCCCTTTCTCCATTCACACGCATTATTTCATCCACCTGAGTAAGAAAGAGATTCAACATACAGAATAAACATTTATTCCCCTTATTTTCTTAATCAGTTTTTTGTCTCATATTCTTGTAAACATCTTTAAAACAAGGCAAATTTACTTGGCAAACAAAGCTGTATATGATAATAAAGGAGCCCTTTTTTTTTTTTTTTTTTTTTTTTACATAGAACAATATAAGTAGTACTTTCGTTTTAAATCATATTCACCAACATGAGTTGGTAACTCCAGTCATATCAGTAGCCTAATTTATTTTACGACTCACCTGATGATTGGAATGGATCAACTGATGACTACTTTGTTAAAAGCACATGACCAAGCTAATTCTACTCACTTTATCTTGATGTAGTCTGTATTTTCGGACACTTTAAATAAATAAATTAAGGCTGACTGCATATAATGTATTTCTACAATGGCATCAGTGACTGAAACTTTTTACTGTGGTGTGATGTTGCATTCACACTGCTAGGTGTACTAAAGCTGTACTTTATGTCAAAGACAATTGGTGTATGAGCCAGCATAGTATAAAATTACTGTGCAGACTTGTGTCCAGAGAATGTACCTTAAATTATTTATTTTTTAACATGCTGCCATTTTTTTCTTGTTTTAAGCATAAGCTCCATTTAATTTTTTTTACATCTATGCTTGATATATTCCAAAAAGGTACAAAAAATTGGTAACACTTTACAATAAGGTGTCATTTGTTAACTTTAGTTAATGTATTAACTAAAATGAATGAACAATACATTTATTACACTATTTATTAATCTAAGCTCCATTTTATTTTTTTACATCTATGCTTGATATATACCAAAAAGGTACAAAAAATTGGTAACATTTTACAATAAGGTGTCATTTGTTAACTTTAGTTAATGTATTAACTAAAATGAATGAACAATACATTTATTACACTATTTATTAATCTTTGTTAATGTTAGTTAATAAAAATACAGTTGTTCATTGTTTGTTCATGTTAGTTCACAGTACATTAACTAATTTTAACAAACACAACTTGTGATTTTAATAACGCATTGGTAAATGCTGAAATTAATATTAACTAAGATTAACAACTGCTGTAGAAGTATTGTTCATTCTTAGTTAATGTTAACTAATGTAGTTAACTAATGAACCATATTGTAAAGTGTTACCAAAAAATTTTACTTCATAAAAATATATTCTCTAAAACGAAGTCTTAAAGGGTTACTCCACCCCAAAATTTTGTTCAAATCAAAGCATAAATAAACGTAGAAAAACGTATCTGTGTGGTGCAGCTGACATAAAACAGCGTACGCAGTTTGCGTTCAGTGGATACTCTCCAAAATGGCCCTACGGTGGCGCGGAGGAGACAAATTGTTGAATAAAGTCGGTATTTTTTTTTTCTTTGTGTACAAAAGGTATTCTCGGAGCTTCGTAAAATTACGGTTGAACCCCCGATGTATTATGGATTATTTTACCGATCTCTTTGTTACGTTTCTGGACGTTGATCGTGTTAATTACATTGCTGTCTATGGGAGGGACAGACAGTTGTGTTCCAAAGATGAACGGAGGTCTTACGGGTTTGGAACGACATGGGGGTAAGTGATTAATGACAAAATTTTCATTTTGGGGTGGAGTAACCCTTTAATGTTATGCAAAACACTTTTTTTGCAGTGTAGTCCTTTATATCAATTCAAGTAGCATTTAAAAAGAAGAAAAAAACTTTAAATAGCTTATCTCAGTGAAACCACTGTGTTTTATGTATATGTCAGGTTCCACCAGTCAACAGCTCCCATGAGAAATCAGCTTAGTAATCATACTAAATAATGTGTTAATGACCATGTAAAACTGTAAACAGGTAAGGAATATTATGGGTAAAGGAATATGTTTATATGATCATTAGCTCAATACATAAAATAAGTCAATACCAAATAAGAGACAAATAAGTCTCTACCATGACAGAAAAAAAAACAAATGTGTGTGTGTGTGTGTGTGTGCGCGAGTACGTGTGTGTGTGTGTGTGTGTGTGTGTGTGTTTCAGATGGACTGATTTGCTCTCTGGGAGTGTTTTTTGTCCTTGTAGGGAGCACTTCACATAGAAAGAACCCATTCACAAACACACACTCATACCTACTGAACACTACCACCCATTCAACACTTGCCCACTCTAAATCATTCCAGCCACCAGAGGGCAACATCTGCTACTGTTGATGCTTTCTGAAAACACTACACTACTCTTAGAAGGTGAATCGAGAATATTCCTACAGCACTAAATTATCCAGGATATTAGCACAGTGACTTGTTGCTTCAGCAACCAATGTTCAATTGCTCAGAAGCTGCTCTTTAACAGCTCCAAAGACAAAATAGACCTCCTAGTAATGTACAGTTTGAATATAAACTTAGATTTCTCTTAAAGGAAATATAAATGAGGCACTTACTAACATAAGAATATTTTGAGATTTAAAACTACAAAATTAATGTGGATAGCATAGCTCAGATCATTTGGTCTCAAGAGAATTAGATTTTTACTTGCATTAAAAAAAAAATAAATCTGTTATGCCTAAGCTATAGATATTTGTATCAGTTATAAAACCTCTTAAAAAGTAAACTCTGTAAGGAGAAATGTTGAGCTGGTTGAACCTTAGCTGTTCTCATTTCAGCAGTGGCACTGCTGTAAGGTTTTGGACCCAGCGAGGGCGCTGTCACATCTCCCACAAATCCATGCTCTGTGCTGTGTCCCATCACCCGTGCTGCGACCGTGGATGTAAATATGGCCATGGGAAGTGACTGCTGCCTCAGGTACTGCAGTGGGTTTGAGGAAGCACTGAAAGAAAAGGAGATGTCTGGGGAAACTGGGAGGGAGAAGTGACTAGTGGGATCAGCTGACACACTCCTCTCCAGCAGCTTGGGGAGTTTGAGGCGCTCAATAATGGCCTCACTGATGGTGAAACGCTGGGCATAACGCTGCAGCACAGAAGCTGCTTCCTCTGGTGTGCGGGCGTTCCGGTATGCTTCATGCAGCTCCTGTTCACGACGCTCCCTAGTGGACAAAGAGAAACAGTATGGAAATGACACTAAAAATATATTATTGTATCATGAATTGAGATCCTCCACTTTTGTCAGTAATGGTATGTTACAGTACACCAAATTACTGACTGTAAAGGTACTGACAGAAATGTCACTGAAAGTAACACTACTGACTGTAATGCCTTTTACAGTAACACCACCAACAAAAATATCAGTTACAGTAATATTACTGACTGTAAAGGCACTGATAGAAACTATTAACACTACTTACAGTAATAGCACATACAGTAACACCTCTAACAGTAACACAACCAACAGAAAAATTACTTACAGCAACACCACTGACTGTAGCTGCACTCACAATAACAACACTAACAGTAATACCACTTACAGCAACATCACTGACAGTAACACCATTAAAAGTAATACCTTTTTGCAGTAACAGCACTTACAGTGACTGCAACGGTAACAGTAACACCACCAACAGTAACATCACAGTCAATGGCCTGATTTACATGATGAAGGCTAAAATCATACTAACATCTCTGCACTGAAGCCCTCAAGAAGCAAGTGAGTACGGAACTGTAAAGAGGCTAAATAGGCTAAATATAGCACTTTGTAGCTTGCAGAAACATGTTTTTTGAGAGGGCTAAATTTATTCTGCAACAACGAGCAGTGGGCGAGTCTGCAGATCGCTTCATAATTGATTCTCTTTGTCTAGCTAATCATTCTGGATACAGAGATTTGTATGATGAGATGGTGAAAAAATGGCACATTTAGTGCAAGAGTGTGCAAAACAAAGAAATTAGATGAGGTGAATGCTACCACACTACCTGAGGGTACAAATGATGACATTGCATTCCTTGACACATTGACAGCTAATGTGGCAGGAGGTCTGTGGATGACTGGAGGACAATGTTCAATATAGACAGTATACAGTTCAATATAGTTCAATATGGTGTGGATGTACATTGTATAACCAGGACCAGTTCAACAGACTGACACTTCCAGAATGAATTCTCCAGTGGCCAGGAGCAAAGTCATTAAAGTTAAACGGGAAATTCACAAAGACCCTTATGAAGAAAAGTATATGTACAGGCAGGGGCATTTGCAGGTGTAAGGCTGTACGCACTGTGCATACCATGAGTGCTCTGACGGACCTGAGAAACATTTTTGAGCAGTTATTTGTGTTCCGTATTTCCGCCAATCATTTGTGATTTAATCATTATTTTGAGTACAGTTCTCTATTTTCGGTGAAGTGGCCGAATGTGTTTGGACTGTTCTCTTACTTAATCATATAGCCTTCCCCTGGCCATTGGTCTGAAATAATGGGGGCTTGAGGCAAAAATGCCACCAAACTGGTCAAAAATCCAGCGTTGCACATTATAACCAATCACATGATTCTGTTGAGATTATGAATGCAATGGCCAATCAGACGCGTTCAGATTAGGTGTACTCAAATTCAGAGGCCAAGCGGGCCGCATTCAAACTACATATGATGCGAAGGGCCACAAATTACAATTTGCATCATTAGACTTTAAGACAGTATTTGTAGATTTACTGATTTAGAAATACAGTTTATTACTTATCTAAGTCTTGCTTGTCCTTGTCCTATTTAAAATAAGACTGAGCAAGGAAAAAATAAAATAAAATAAAATAAAAATAAAATAAAATAATAATAATAATTATATATATATATATATATATATATATATATATA
>JAFVLL020030249.1:0-11160 GCA_021397915.2 Tor tambroides | reverse complement strand
CATTTAATTCTAAAAAAAAAAAAAAAGGAACTAAAAAAAAGAAGAAGAAGAAGAAATGAGAGTTTACATCTTGATTTTTTTTTTTTTTTTTCTGTTTTAGCTTGTATTAAAGCATGTTTAGTGTTATTTCAAATCTTTTTAAGCCATCTTGCCCCCTAGTGGGTCTAATGAACACTTCTTCTCATGAGCTTCCTCTAATAAGAGTACTGAATCTCAACTCTTTGGCCTCAGGACCTTGATTTAACATTCTGGCAAACCAGCACAGCGTCAAAATTGTTTATTGTGCAAAAGTAAATAAAATGTCTTTAGAATCAAACACTGAAATTTGTTAATATGACCATGATTAACAAAAATAATTAACATGACATTGGTTGAGTAGGAAAATAACCAATTTAGCATACTGTAAACAGCAGCAAATGCTTGATTTTCAGTATTTATAATTTGAGTGTCTGGTTTCGAAATGTCAATTGAATTTTGATTGTTTCATGCTCTCGGGAGCCGATAATTCACTCCATAAAACAAATTGTGGTCAGCATGCAAACTGTATTGCTTATTCTTGTTACAAGTGAGCATTTATTTAAAATAGTCTGCATACTTTTGTTTTTCTTTCTCGAGGATGAGTGCTTGTCACACAATCTGTCTATGTCGGCATCTGTTTAATCTGGCTAACTTCTACCAAGTGATGATTCATTTACGGCAAAATACTGTAGTGTTTGATTGGACACATGACCTTTGACATAAACAACAAAACAGATATTAGTTCAACTTTTAAAATTTAAAAGAATAATTCATTCAAACATGAAAATTTGCTGAAAATTTACTCACCCTCAGACCATCCAAGATGTAGATGAGTTTGTTTCTTCATCAGAAAAGATTTGGAGAAATACAGCATTACATCACTTGTTTACCAATGGATCCTCTGCAGTGAATGGGTGCCGTCAGAATGAGAGTCCAAACAGCTGATAAAAACATCATAATAATCCACACCACTCCAGTCCATCAGTTAACATCTTGCGAAGTGAAAAGCTGCGTGTTTGTAAGAAACAAATCCATCATTAACACATTTTAACTTTAAACTTTCGCTTCTGGCCAAAACATCCATAGTCCATAATCCATAATAATGCTTCCTCCAATGAAAAAGTTCATCCTCTGTTGTTGTCTCACAACCAGATTCACCAACATATTTGTTTAGAGCTGTTTTGGACTGTTTTTGCTTGTAAACAGTGCTTGATCTGTGCATATTTCTCTCCTGATTCAGACAAGAATACTTTTTCACTGGAGAAAGCAGTATTACAGATAGAGGACTCATATTTTAGCTGCAAGCAATGGTTTGAAGTTAAAAATTAATGATGATTTTGTTTCTCAGCTTTTCACTTCACAAGCCGTTAACTTATGGACTGGGGTGGTGGATTATAATGATGTTTTTTTCAGTTGTTTGGACTCTCATTCTGATGGCACCCATTCACTGCAGAGAATCCACTTGTGAGCAAGTGATGTAATGTTATATGTGACCCTGGATCACAGAACCAGTCATAAGGGTCAATTTTCGGTCAATCATCATATGAAAGCTGAATAAATAAGCTTTCCATTGATGTATGGTTTGTTAGGGTAGGACAATATTTGGCCGAGATGCAACTATTTGAAAATCTGGAATCTGAGGGTGCAAAAAAATCAAAATGCTGAGAAAATTGCCTTTAAAATTGTCCAAATGAAGTTCTTAGCAATGCATGTTACTAATCAAAAATTAAGTTTTGATATATTTACGGTAAGAAATTTACAAAATATATTCACGGAACATGATTTTTAATTAATATCCTAATGATTTTTGGCATAAAAGAAAAATCGATAATTTTGACCCATACAATGTATTTTTGCCTATTGCCACAAATATACCTGTGCTACTTAACTTAAGACTGGTTTTGTGGTCCAGGGTCACATATTACTCCAAATCTGATGAAAAAACAAACTCATCTACATCTTTGGCCTGAGGGAGAGTAAATTTTCAGCAAATTTTCATTTTTGGGTGAACTGCTCCTTTAATATGTAGGCTTATGGTTAGTTGAATTTTATTATTAGCATTTTGCATTGTTTTTTCCCCGCGAGCCACTAGATGAAACGTTTTCAAAAGGGTTTTCATTTGTCTTGTGCTTTCTTCTTGAGATTTACGTCACTTTGCAGAACTGGAACTCATAAAATAACACATCAAGGTACTTTAGGAAAATTGCTTTGGTTTAATTTGGTAAAGCTTGTGAGTGGGAAAACAAACAAATTCTGTTTCTCATTCAAGTGTCTGCGAAACTTAATCTTGAAGGCAATTACAATCGGGGTCTTTTGCGGTACACTACTGAAACCCTGTCTATTTCTTTGTTTCTCAAGTATACCATTTGGCTTAATGACTTTGGGTTGTTTTTGTAGAAGTGCCCTCGGAGCTTGAAGCGTACTTTAGGGAGACTTCCTTCTCTTTTAAGAAAATGTGCACACACACACACACACACACACACACACACACACAGAAAAAATAAAATGCACTTGAAATACTTATCTTTTCATTAAAGGGCAAAAGTCAGAATCTGAAGTTGAGAGCAGAAAGTAGCCGGTTAATTTCATTGATGCTGACGAGGTGATTTAAAACAGAACTGACCACCAGTAGCGGTAATAATGAGTGAATGGAAGCAGGTCTTTGTTGCCGGAGGCGGAAATGTCCTGAACGAGTACCAGGAATGTGCCTAACTACTGTCCTGGGGGGTCTGTCCACATGAGCAACAATGCCTGTTGTTACAAAGACAGTAATTGTCCATCCATTCTTTCAGGTCTGCTAATGTTTAGAATGGGAATGTGTCCTTGAATTGGCACAATTGGTTATTTAAGGTGAATGAAGCTCAGCTAATCGCTCACAACAGCTCATCTATCCACATGGATTTCATTTCATAGACTCGAGTTGAAGGTTTATGAAGATTCATATCATGTTTTGTTTCTATTATTGTGAGTTCCAGCACATCTTATGTAATACTGTATTATGTAATAATATGGAAATTCAAAAGGAAATTCTAATACTTCTGAATGTTTTGATCCTGGATTGTGTTGCTTGCTTTGGGTTTTGTGAAACTTTTATGTTTTTAGGTTGCAATCTTTCAGGCTTTGACATGCCTGATAATTTTGTGTATATATTATATGATGACAATGACTTTGAGTGACTGGTCGCCTGGTCTTAAAAGTGCAAAATGATGGTTTTTGCTTTTTGAAAATAATATTCATGTTTTTACATAACTTTCACATTATGACAAGTTACACATTCACATATCAAGATTCAAAACATGTTATAGTGGTGGTGTAATTTCACATGCTAACATACTTCAGTGTTATTTTAGTGTTATTTATATACATTTATGTATATTTATTATAAAACATGTTAAATATATTAGTATTTTTTATTTAATATTTAATGTTTTATTACGTTAAATATTTTAAATTAGCTCTTATTTTTATATTTTCAGTTTTATTTTAATTTTAGTTTTGTCATTTGTTATTTTTTTAAACATTTCTATATAGTTGCATTTAATTTTTAACATAATATATCATGAAATAAGTTTTATATATATATATATATATATATGTATGTATGTATGTATATGTGTGTGTGTGTGTGTGTGTGTGTGTGTTTAAAATATTTATAATATAAAACTTATTTCAGTTAGCTGCCAAGTAGTCTTTTATTTTATTTTATGTTATTGTTCTGTTTTATTTCAGTTATTTACAATTATTTTTAATAGTTTTAGTTTTAGTTAACAATAACAACAGTAATGTATTTGTGTTGGTGATATGGAAACTATTTGATATTCACACAATTGTCAGGTGTTGTTATACTCTCTGTTCTCAAGAGTGTTTTTTCTTCAGGTGTTAACAGGCTAATAGTAGAACAGAAACAGCTGCTGAAACGGTCTCATGTCAGCTTCCAGGTGTAAAGGCATGTGATGAGCATCTCTTTGTGTCTGTGTGTCTCTTACAGCTGTGTGCAGTTACGGCGTGTGCTTTAATGGAGGTCAGTGCAGAGAAGGTTCTGCTCAACTCTGCCACTGTCCAACCGGATTCAGCGGTCCGAGCTGCCAGTACGGTAAGTCCGAACAAATTTACAATGGTTAAACACTTGAGTCACGTTATACATTCACTTTATATTTCTTCACTTTTATTTATTTATTTATTTATTTATTATTCTAACACTACTTATTTCATATTTTTATACAACATCTTTCATGCATTATTATTAATAATAAAATTATGTATTATTATTATTATTATTATTGCTGTTGCTGTTTTTATTATTATTGTTATTATTATTAACCACAATAACATTAATAATAATAATAATAATACGGCAACAGATGACTATTAATTTTTATTTAAAGGAGTAGTTCACTTTCAGAACAAAAATTTACAGATAATGTACACACTCCCTTGCCATCCAAGATGTTCATGATGATATCTTTCTTTCTTCAGTTGTAAAGAAATTATGTTTTTTGAGGAAAATATTTCAGCATTTCTCTCCATATAATGGACTTCTATGGTGCCACCGAGTTTGAACTTCCAAAACGCAGTTTAAATGCAGCTTCAAAGGGCTCTAAACGATCCCAGCCGAGGAAGAAGGGTCTTATCTAGCGAAACGATCAGTTATTTTCTAAAAAAATGTACAGTTTATATACTTTTTAACCTCAAACGCTTGTCTTGTCTAGCTCTGTGTGAACTCTGTGTTTTACGGTTCATGACAGTTAGGGTATGTCGAAAAACTCCTGAAAAACTCCTGAAGAGAGAAATGCTGAAATGTGTTCCTCAACACAATTTCTTTACGACTATAGAAAGAAAGACATGAATTTCTTGGATGACAAGGGGGTGAGTACATTATCTGTAAATTTTTGTTCTAATGCACAATTAATGCATTTTAGATATAAAATGAAAAAGTTTGTATTCTTTATTTAAAAAAAAAAAAATCTTGATATCTAGTAGCTTTTGTGTGTGCACTCTAGAAAATATAAAATGTAGTTATATTGTTTTTGTTTGTTTGTTTATTTATTTATACTAAAAATATTTAATTGCATAAATTTTTATACAACATATTTTATGCATTATTATGAATAATAAAATTATTTAATAAAATTATTTATTGTTGTTATTATTATTGTTGTTGTTGTTGTTATTGGTTCTATCATTATTGTTATTAATAATAATAATAATACTAATACTAATAATAATGATAAATAATAATAACAATAATAATAATAATAATTGTTGTTGTTGTTGTGGTGGTGGTTAATAATAATAATAATAATAACAATATTATTGTTATTATTAACCACAACAATAACAACAATAATAATAAAAATACGGCAACAGATTACTATTTATTTTTATTTAATGCATCTAAGTAACTGACCAGGTTTATATTTCACTTCAAGTTGTATCCTGTATATATAAAATAAAAAAGTTTGTATTCTGTATTTAAAAAAAAAAAAAAAAATCTTGAAATCTAGTAGCTTTTGTGTGTGCACACTAGAAAATATAAAGTGTAGTTATTTATATTGTTTTTACAGCATTTCCTCTCAAATAAATGCAAGATTCCTCCCCACAGAGCGTTTTCTCGGGCTGTTTGAGTCTCGAATGTATTGAAAGCCAAAAATTTTATCTGTAACGGCAGTCATAGCCAGTGAGAGAGGATGCTAATAATGGAGGATGTTGTTTTTTGGTGATAATCTACACACGACAGGAAATTCTTCACAAATCTTGCCCTACATTTTTAGTTACTGTAGTCTCCTCTTTGTCCAGAAGAGTGATAACAGACATTGGTTTTGCACTGGGATCATGGGTAATCTGAGAGCCTCTTGTGATTCAATTAATTACACAGCTTTCAGCAACATTATGAGCTTCTAAGATGTCGCTTGCATGTTCGCTTCCAGAGACTCTGGATACAACTAGTTTGAAGTAGTGTGACCTGATGGCTTTCGTCTGTTTTCTGCTTCATTTTTTTTTTCAACAAGTCTGTTTGCTGCAACCAGCGGTATCTTGAAGACAGACTCAGATGTGCACAGCTGGTAACCATTGGTCATTTATTCTGGACAGTTTCTTATGTGTGTAATTAGGAGTGATGCTGATTGATTTAGTTGGCATTCACAATCACTAACAGCCACAGTCTATTACAGCAAAGCGTAATGGAGACTGTGGCCTAGTTTAGCCCATGTATCTTCTGCAATACCAGACTGACACTGAAAAAAAGAAGCAATCAGGAAGAAAATATGGGTGAATCTCACGAATCGTGTTGAGAGCATGTCCTGATTATATTTCACCACAAAATCCAAAAAAAAGATTTGTTGTATAATATTTGTATATAGTATCTTTCATACATTATTATTATTATTATTATTAGATTTATTTACTTTTATGCATATTTATTGATTGATTCATTCTTGCTATTGGTGTAGTATTAATAATAATAATAATAATGCATGAAAGGTATGTTATTGTATAGCATCGTACAACACAATATATTGCATAACAATTTCGTACAATATATTTCCTGCATTGTTCTTGTTGTTGTTATTATTACAACAGCAGAATACCCAACATATTCTAAAAATCAACATTCTATTTTTTGGCATTGACTGGTTCCACGAAGAAGCTTTAACATCCATATCCTTTCCATCCACAAAAGGTTCAAAAGGTTATTTAAATTATTAAAATGTTCTAAAAGAAACAAGTACAAAAAGGGGGTTCTTTTAACGATTGTTCACTGAAAGGTTCTTTGAGAAACAGAAATGGTTCTTCAGTGGTGCAAAAATCCTCTTTTGGGACCTTTATTTTTAAGAGCCTATAAAGAGCTGCAAATCCAAACAATATGAAAGATATCATTAGCTGTTGTTGTACCATAAGACATGCTTAAAGTGTCAGGACAACTGTAAACATCTGTTCAATTCAGCTGCGCTTTCTGTTCAACTGACACTCAGAGCAGCATCTGTGTGCATGAATGTCTCAGTGAGTTTATGAAGGAAATTCTTTCAGTTATTCATTGAAATCCACAGCTGCCAGATGATTTTTATCAGTCAAAGTCATTTCTAGTCTTGTTTATTGATTCCATTCCATGACAGCGACCCATGATGCCTTTGATGAAGCAGGTGATGCTGTTTCACATGTTGTGGTTTCAGCACATAATGAATATCAGCAGCGAGAACAAAGGCTGTGTTTGAGATTGACGTTCCCCTGTGGCGAGTTTCTCCTGTCATCAGCAGATGAGTAAAACCCCACCAGAGAAGCTTCTGAAAGCTCTTCAAGCTCTTAAATACCTTTTAATCTTAAACAACTGATGTGAGGCTAATGTATGTTGTATTGGTCTCTTTTTAGAGCTACTGAACTTGGCACATGCAAGGGTAACTCATCAAAACATGTCAAAATGGTTTTGCAGTAGTTTGAGAATATTTTGCATGTGGAAAGCATGCAGTTTGTGCATTTCTGTATGATTAGAATCAGATATTCAGATAAATCCCAAATTTAGTGCAAATCATTGATTGCATGGTTTCATGTTTGTTATTCTTGTCAGTTCAGCATTTAATGGTCCGTACTGAAAGGTCTCTTTCATTGTGGAATAATTGTGGCTCTTTCTTTTGGTAAAAACAATGATCTCTGGGCCGTGAGCTCATGTCTTGGCGCAGCCGGAGGTCAGAGCGTGCCAAACTGCTCAGTCAACCTTAGAGACTTCTCATGGGTTACTTCTGTTGTGACTGGACACAGTTATCAGACCTGATTCTTGAGGAAATGCCAGGCGTGGACTAAATCTGGCTGTTGATACTGCGGCGCAAAGTTTATAAATCAGTTACACAGCGTTTCAGGTCATTGTTGTATGCGGAGTAGCTGGATTAAATTATTGATCTAAAGCAATCTTGGGTTGTTGTATGTTTGCATGTATAGAGTATATAGAAACATGATATACATTATTATAATAATATATGTGTACTAAATGTATATAATTAATGATTCTTTTAATTCATATATACAAATAAAATACATCAATATAAGAAAATATAATTAAAATATATTCAAGAAATATAATTATTGTTATATGAAATTATTAGATTATTATAATTTAAGTGTAGTAATTTGCATTAATTATTATGTTAGTATATAAAGTATATTATAATTTGTAATTATATACAATTATTGAATTATTAATTCTGATAGTAAAATATGATGAATTATACATACAAAGAGATTGAAGAAATACAAATAATTTGTTAATGTAAATGATTATTATTATTATTATTATTATTATTATTATTTCAACAACATATACCTAATATTACAATTAGCCAACATATTACCTAACGATCATATGTTATACTTTATCCGGTATTGTACTGTAAAACTTGCTTAAATTAGTATAATTTCGATTAATTATAGTAATTATTATATTAATTTAATTAATATATAAATGTGAAATATATGCATTATAAATTGTAATTATTATATAAAATTATTAACTTAAAATATATAAATTAATTACATATAAATGCTATTTATATTAATGCGAATTTATAATAATAATAATAATAGTAGTAGCAGTAGTAGTAATAGCTCAACATAGCTGGTGTAAACGTAAAACATGCTTAAGTACAATATGATTAATTTGATTATACACGTGTGTGTGTGTGTGTGTGTGTGCGTGCGTGTGTAATGAAATATATAAATATTATGGATTATAATCATATAAAATGGTTAGATTTTTAATTAGTTGTATTATTAATCCACCTTATTCTTCAAAGCAGAAGTAAGCCGTTTTCTGTGAATGTGTGAGACTTCCGGTTCATTAGCCGCTATAGGGAAATAACGAGAAGAATAACAACATGCAGTAAATGGTAAAACTGTTTGCACCACAAACCAGTGTGTTTATAATTAAGATAATTAATACATTAAAATAATATGGTAAGACACCAATTTGCAATATCAAGCTGTTTTGTACAGCTAAAAATAGCTGGACGCCGATGAGACCAGAAGACAAACCCATGAAATTTACAAATGGCCCGCTCTTACAGGAAAAATAAGGTGGATACAAATTGCTTAAAAAAAATGAATGAACTTCTTTCAGTTTTTTTTTCACTTCCTTTGAGAGGTCAGAGGGCCACCTTCAGAGTCTGTATGGCTCTGCAGGGCATCTGTGGCTCTCCTGGCTGAACGTCATGCTGTTGAACCTGTGCTGAGGGTCTGTTGATGATAATGGAGGAGGACGTCTAGAGCTGTTGCTGGTGTGTCAATTTTACAGCAGGTCATGCAAGTCATCAAATGGACATCTGACCACTGAGACCCTGAGATATAAATACAGCTTTCAACCTCTGCAGGGCACCAGTTAACACCGACTCCTAGTGAGCTACAAGAGACCTCATTATTAGGCCTGTTTTAGTCACATTTTAAGGCAGCAACCCATGTACCCTTCTTAAATAAGGCAATCCCAGAATACACTGTGAGTGAGAGAGGCAAATGGAATTGAGGTATAAAGTATAAATACACACACCAACAATATTGTGAAATGTTATTGCAATTTAAAATAACTGATTTCTATGTGAATATATTTTAAAATGTAATTTATTCTTTTGATGCAAAGCTGAATTTTCAGCATCATTACTCCAGTCTTCAGTGTCACATGATGCTTCAGAAATCATTCTGATATGCTGATTTGCTGCTCAAGAAATATTTCATTGTCAGTACTGGTTGTGTTTTTGAGGTTACATGTGAATTAGTTGTGTATGTAGTTTGAAAACAGCAACTTTTGGAACAGAACCTTACATTAGCACAGCTAAAATTACAAGGAAATATCAGAGAATAAAATCAAAATCAAAAATAATAATAATAAAAAAAAGTGTTATTCCAAATTTAAAAGGGAATATTTTTTTCTAGTTATTTTCTCTAGAATAAGGTTCAAAAACCTTTATTCTTTAATCACAATTGTTTGGAAAAGTAATGGCAATTTAGGGATCGAAATATTTGGGAACCCTACGTAAAAGTGTTTTATAGATATTACGTTTTTATTTCACGACAAGTGTCTGGATGTTGAATCCACCGAAACAGCAGATTAGATTAGTTTTTCAAATGAAACTTTCCTTGGATTTTGATTGACAGGTGATCTGTCCAATCCTAACACAGAATCTGCCATTTTGTCCGACATTGTCCGATTTTCTAATGATCTTTAATTCTACAGTGTACAGAGGTGTGGCTATATCTTATGTCTTTGTTTTTAGTTCTGTCTTTAGGATCAGAGAAGGCTTTTCTAAGCTCCATCCTCTAGTTGGCTTGCGTTTTCTGATGGAATCCAAACTTTGGCTGTTGTAGGCAGAAACAAGCTACTTGCTTATGGAGACTGGATTAGACAAGGAAACCCCAGGGACTCAATGGAAACATGTTTATCAAGAGTTTAGCACACAGTACAGACAAGAAAGTATGCTGGAATGATAAATATTCTCATGTAGTTTCTCGGAACACGACTGTGAAGACAGCTTGTTTGTGGAAATGAAACTAAACGGTTTGAGAAGAGAGTTGATACAGGAATCTTGTAAGTTGTGCAAGCAAATGTGTGGAGTCATTCGGTTATCTGAGTTAATGAGCATAAACAGGTGTTGGATTTACAGAGACAAAAGTTTATGAATGATAAAGCTGGCATGTGTTTTGTCATGATGCTAAAAATGTGAAGGAATCATGCATGTTTTATTTAATGCATTGTATTCATGGCAAGGTTAGTTAACAAATATATATAAACACTTGTGGATTATTGTGATGTTTTTATCAGCTGTTTGGACTCTCATTCTGACGGCACCCATTCACTGAAGAGGATCCATTGGTGAGCAAGTGATGTAATGCTACATTTCTCCAAATCTGAAGAAACAAACTCATCTACATCTTGGATAACCTGAATAAATTTTCAGAAAATTTTCATTTTTAGATGAAGTTTTACTGATTTCAGTTTGTTTCTCTCCAGTAGCACTTACTGAAAATCTGCGTGTCTGTGTAGGAATGACAGAGTTTGGCCTCTCTGACCCGTCTCCAGTAACAACATGCTGTTCACCTTTCTGGTTCATTACGCAGCCGTTGCTTTGTATGCTTCATTTATCAGCCCGTCTTAAGGCTATTAAAGTG